>VZSF01001726.1:522848-686868 GCA_013398295.1 Chionis minor
TGCGGAGAGCCCGGGCGCCGCCGCGCGCCGCCGCGAGCGCCCTTCGCTTTACGCGCTTTTCCCGGTCCCCGCCGAAAACGGGGGGCGGCCGGGTCGCGCGCGTGTGCCAGAGGGGGCTCCCGCGTGTCCCCAGGGACAGCAGGGGGCCGCCGGCGGAAACTTGTCCCGTCTGCCGCCGTGCCGCGGCGGGACAGCCGGGGACACCCCCCGGAGCGGCCACGGGGAGGGGAGCGCCCAGCAGACGGCGGAGGCAGGAGCCCGGTGAAGCTGGGCTGAGCCCATCCCGGCGGGACCGGTGCCGGGACCGGCCGTGGGCGGAGGTGCGGCGTGACAAGCGCCGGGGACTGCACGGAGCGCCGCCGGCTCCTCTCCCGGCTTCCCTCTCCCCCCCCCCCCCCCCCCCCCCCCCCNCCCCCCCCCCGACACCCGGTCTAGATGGGGACGTGGCAGGTCACCCTCCTCCCTGGGTGCTGCCCCCGCACACCCACCCCATCCCCGCCGGCTGCTCTCCAAAGCTTGAAAGCTTTGGGATGGAAGAGGTGGAAAGGAGGGCCAGGTTTCAAGGGCGGTGGGCCAAGGTGGTGGCATGGTGGAGCTCGGTCTCCAGCGCCATGGGTGGATTTTGAGCTGGAGCGGCTGATGAGCAGCCGCCTTTTCCAGCCTGTCTGCAAAGCCATGGGACTCAGAGGTGCGGCGGCATCTCCCGCCAATGCATTAAGCATCCACCATCTTGTTGGCCCCTGGCAGTCTGGTGGCACCTCCTAGATGCACCCCAGTGGGGACAGCTGCAGTGCAGGGCAGCTTGTCGGAACAAGCACCAGCCAAGCTGCCACAGCATCCCCCGTGCTATCACCCACCCCAGCACAGCGGTGAAACGCCAGCACAGACATCCTCCCTGCCCAGGTCCGTGGGACTGGCATCTCGGGCCGGCTTGTCTCTGCAAGACGGCGACCGAAAATCTCGACATCTCATCTCAGGTTTGAGACAGCAGCTGCCATTTATCACTCTTGACAAGCTGATTGGCATCCTCAGAGCCTCAGTCACAGCTTAGCTGAACTCCACGAGCATGCGAGAGGAGAACGTAGAAGAATCTTCAGTTCTTCGTTTTATTTCCCTCAAATGTGTGCTCTGAGATGAGGTTTTGATGCCACCTCACCCCAATCCAGCCCTTGTGGAGCTCCTCAACATGATGGAGCTCTCTTCACCCCTTTCTAGTCTATGCAATGCTTCTTGGAGTGCTCCTCTTCCCAGTGACCCTGTCAGCTTTCCCCGGCACCCCTGAGGAGATTTAGTGGAAGAGCACGGCAGCGAGTGTCTTCCCTCCAGCCGGCTCTGACAGAAGAGTTTTCCCATTGGAATTAACTCAGAGGATCAACCCCAGCCCTTCCCGCCAAACTGCCTCTTTTCCAGCAAAGCCAGAGGCTCTCTCGTCTTTAAAAAAAAAATAAAATCCCCAAATCAAGACAGTGTTTCAAGTCGGATTACAGCTCTTTCTCCAAAGAGCCAAAAGTTTTAGCTGAAAAGAATTAGCTGGGCTCTGCAGAAAAGAGGCTGTAAAGAAGGAGGTTTTATTGCCCTCAGCGCTGCATCTCTCCGCCCCGCGACAGCTCGGCGTACATCAGTGGTGGCAAAGTGGCGATTCCGCCAGCCAGCACAGAGGCGGGAGAAAGAAAAGGCAAGCGGGAAGCAGAGCTCTGACGTGCAGGGTCTTTAGTGCCTTCCTGGGGGTTTTCCATGAGAACGTCGCTTGGGTGAGGCCAGCCGGCAGAGGCCGGGAGCCAGCCCGTGCCCTTGCCGACGGGATTAGCGGCAATGCTAATCGTCCCTCCTCACCAGCCCCAGGAAAAAAAAAAGCATAATTCTTTTCTGTCGCAGAAACAGATCCGACGGGAGGCTGTGGGACGAAACGCGCTCAAATATTGAACTAGAAAAATTCTGCTCTATCTGCCTTTCTGTAAACAGTGACTAATTGCTCTGACTGGAGCTGCCGTACCTTCAAGATTGGAAGGTGCAGATGGAGCAACGATAGCGAAGGCTCCTTACCTAACGTTAGCTGTACATTAATCACAAATGTTTGCTATGCAAATCTTGTCATACAAAGCAATTATTGCTGTTCCCATACTGACCTCATGTTTATTTATTACATGAGCTCTTTATTTGAACCTTGTCTGGTCTCTCTCCCCTTATAAGTGTATTAGCGCGTGGCTTCCAAAGGCACCCAGCTGAGAAATTGTAGATTTATTTGCGGCGTGGAGGGACGGCGCGCGCCACGCCGACTGCAATGCAGAGCCGAGAGGCTCGGCTCTTATGCCGGTAGCTGTTCATGCAAAATATTCTCACCCTGAGGTCTTTTGCTGGGACGAAGGATGCTTTCTAAGCGCAGGGCCATGACACCAAGCTTGCTCTGACTCTGCAGTATTAGCTGATGGTTAATGGAGGCTGTCAGCCCAAGGAGCCACGCAATAAAACTCTGGTTGGGCTTTTTAGGGCCCGCTTAGTAAAAGTAAAATTTTACGCAGTCCTCGTCCTTGGCTTTGCCACCTTTGCCTACCTCTGGGACAATGAGTTGCAGATAGATTTAACTCTGCCACCAAATAAGTTGTAAGTGCCTTACTGAAAGGGGCGGCATCTGGGTGGCTGGAGCGCTGGGTGTCTTTAGGCATCAAATATTCTCTTGCCACAGGAGTTTTCTCCATGTGATTTAATGTTGAGCAACAGTGGCATCCGGTGGGCAGAGGGTTTCCTCCTTGACAGTTTGCGACAGCTGGGTCCCTCGGTTTTACTGTGTGGTTTCTCTAGATTATCATTAAACACGATTTCTAAGTTTATGTGGATTAGGTTTCTTGTTTCCCCTCCTCTTTCTTCAACTGGGCTGCACAGCAGGCAGATCCAGGTGTTAACTTTTGCAGCATGACAGTTTTGTTTTAAACACGCTAGATTAGGCTCCGCTATATAATCTAGAGGCAGGCAGGACTTCTGAAATCAGCGCCCCCCCCCCCACCCCGCCCAAGCTATCAGCTATCGATTTTGTACTGCAGAGATCTGGCTGATATCATGGGTAAGGCTCCATCCCCTGCCTCCATGGCAGCAAGACTTCCCATGGGTGCCTGCCTTGAACCAGACCCTCTTGTCTGACCTCTCGTGGATTCCCTCCATGCCCACAAACACTACCAGTGCTCTTTTATCAGGGAAAAACATAAAAAAGCCCTGGAGCCTGAATCAAATGAAATCCCACTGTTGTATCCCCCAGTCCTCTGCTCCCATCCGCAGCCTCCCTGCATCTCTCACCGCTCTTTTGTCTGCTCTCACCACTTGTCATTTTCCGATGTAATTAACGCAACATTTCTGATTGCTTCCAAATCATTAATAAAGCCAGTAATTAACAGCAGGACTGACAATGAACCCAGCAATGCCACACTGCGCACTTTCTCCTGCCAGAATCACCCCTCTGCAGCATCACCCTTTCATAAGGATCTCGACTGGCTTTCCATCCATCTGACAACTCGCATGCCCTGGTTGATTTGAAACATTTCTTTCCCCCAAGTATTTCTCTTTTATGGCGCAGCTGTAGCTTTTGCTAATTGTTCATGAAATTACTTTTTTTTTTCTAAAGTAATATTTTTCTTGAGAGGTTGAATTAAAAAGGGCCCATAAATGACTAATGGTAATTAATAAAAATGAAGAAATAATTGGGCAATATCTTTAAATGTATATGCCTGGAGTCAAACTCCTAAATCCCCATTTCAGTTAGAGCAGCCTGGGTTTTTTTTCCTCCCTCGAAGAAGCAGCAGTTCTCATGACTGTCTCAGCAGGGTAGGACACAAACAGAAGGACAGGGAATATTCTGAGTGATGGAATAACCCTCTGAAAACCCAGAAAGCTGAGGGCTGGGAGAGCATGCTGGACCACGCTGGCAGCAAACATGTTGCTGCTGCTCTCCTCTCTCCGAGAGGAGGAGAAGCACCCATGCTGAGGCAAGCAGGGATTTGGGGAGCTAGTAAACATCTTGGCCCTCTTGAAAAACAGCACATTTAACCCATGGAGAGCCCTGCCTCTAGATATCCAAGCCCTGCCACTTCCATAGAACCGTTAGAAAGGGATTAGACATTTAAGGGCGAGACAGTTACATTAAAAAGCAAATAGAAGCAATAAAAATCTTTTGTGGTTCACAGCATAAATCAGCCTTTTACTGCTTCCCCTTGCAGGGAGTGCAGCCGCAAACGTCTAACTCAGGGATTTTTATATCTAGTTGTGAGATGTCTGGGAGAGAGCAGCGCCAGGGAGCGGGCACGGGACCATTCGCCTGAGTCAGCGCTGCCAATCCAAGGATGCCACAACATCCCAGTGGCTTTGGGAGGGAGGCTAAGCACAACGGTGCGGGGTCAAGCATATGATCCCGTTGTGCAGAGCGGGACTTGGGCATGCACAGAGCCGGTTTCAATGGCTGCTTCACCCCTGCCCCCCTCTCCTGACGACAATTTATCACTGGTGCTTTACCTTTGTCAGTGTGGACTAGCAGAAACTCGGATCCAATCCTCAGATATAATCCCAAGCTCATTAAAAGGTCACGTTTTACGAAGTAGCGCACCACCCTAACCAAATGAGTGCCTACCTAATTGCCTTCTGTGTGAAATCGGGTTTGTGGTTTCCGTGGGATCAAGCGTGGTTTCCTCCTCTCCGCCCTCCCCCCCCCCAACTCTTTGGTTATGTTCCCAGTCACTGATGAGCTTTTGATTTGCAGAAAATACTACATTTTGCGGCCACAAACATGCTTTCCAAACCCCTGCGTTTGCCTACACCCGGGATGGTGCAGAGGCAGAACGTAGCAGAGCAAAAAATGCCGCACTGGGCTAAACCTCAGCAGGCAGTTTGAGAGTGCAAAGCACCTCCCAGGATGTCACACAGAGTAGGTTTGGATCGTACATGTAAGTCGTTAAGTCAATGCGTCACTTTATTTTCACTGGTTCTTGCAATGTCAAGTGGGACAGAGCCGGCCAAGCTGGCACATGTGTAACAAACTCCAGGTTCCTCCTGCTTGCTGGGCTGGAGAAGGATATATACATCACAGTAGTAAATTGTTTAGCTGAAAGCATGGGAGAGCTTGTGCCTTGCACAGCAGCATCCTATGTCATTTAACAAAGCAAGCGTGTGTCAGCTGTGGTGACAGAGATGCTCTGTGTCAGCCGCGCTGAGCGAGAAGCCCTGGTCATTAGGCAACACGTGCCGGAGCACATGAAGCTGGAAGCGAGCATCTCCACACAGAGTGGGTCAGCAAAGAGTTGCAAGCAGCCCTGAAACAAATACAGACACATTGTGCGAGAGAAATATTCACTCAGGTATTCCCTTGTCTGCCAGCACAGCCTTACTTATGCATGATGAGTGGCCAAAACCTCGTGCAAGAAGAAAGCTTGTACAAGAAGAAGAGGGCTTCTCACCTCCAGGCAGTCGGGACCCTTGGAAACGCCAATTAGCCCACCTCAAACTGATGTCAAGACAGTTAATTATGGAGGGTTTTTTATAGGTGCAGGCTTTTCCCTTCACACATGGACAAGCAGGACAGTAAGTACAGGAGCTATATGCACACACCCACGTAAGCAGAGCTTTAGAAGTACATTGCCTTTGTGGATAACAGCAGGGAACGTCTGTGGGGAGAAAAAGAGCGGCACGGAGGCATCCCCACCTCCTCCATCTCCAGCAGAGAAGATGCTCTGACACTTGGCTGAGATCCCCAGCTCCACTTTTAGAGAAGTGGGACCTACAATGGGAGCAGTGTGGAGCTCAGCTGTGTTTGCAGGACTTCAGAGATGATATCATAACCTCAGAGGAAGAGCAGAGAGGAGCTCCAAGCGGGCTGTGAGATGTGAGCTCAGCCATTCACCAATGCCAGTTGATCAACAGTGGGCCCATTGTAGGGTGGTGCAATGCACTAGGTTGTCTTTTTATTATTATTATTTTTTTATTATTTTCAGAATTGTTGTTTGTAGAGTAACAAAAATTCCCCTGGAGCACAAACAAGTGTATTCTGGGAATCTGAAAGAGACCAGCCAATTACATCATAGAAAAACTACAAAACATGAAATTTCAAAAGTAGTAGGTAATCAATATAACACAGACTTTGTAACTGTATTTTCTGGAACTAAGGACTGAGCTCAAGAAAGCATTTTAGACCATGCTTGGTTTTTAGTGGTATTTATGTCTCCCTTGTAGCAAAAGGATTTAAGTACTCGCAATTTAAGGAGACCTAAGACAGGTCTATGAGGTCCTCTCTGAATTAGGGCATCATATTGTTTGGGGGGTTTTTTTTGGTTTTTTGGGTTTTTTTAATTTTTTGTGATCCTCCTGTATATACCAATGCCCTTGGTAACCTGCCTTTCCAAGGGTCTCACTTAGCATTTACAGCTCCTTCTCTTAAAGCCCTCTGGTTCTCAGCCCTCTTTTTCCTTGTCCACATGCAAAAAGGTGGGCGTGTTTCTGTTTTTCTCATACCAGAGTCATATATGACATCCAAATACAGCATCCTCTTGCCTAGATCTCTCTCAGTCATCCTTCTTTCCTACCTTTCCCCTACCTTCTCCATGGTGGTGGGTCTCATGTCTGCAGCCAGCTCCTCGCAGCTCAATGATATCCTGCTGTATTTCACGTTTTTCCTCTTTTTATAAATAAAAGAGTCCCTTCCCAACTGGCATTGAGCAGAGTGCAGTAAAGACAATATAGAGGTCACCTGTTTGATATCAGAAGAGTTTCTTCTTGTTTCTTCTTGTAGTTGGTGGATTGTACTTCAGTCAGGTCCCAATACACCACTTCTCAAGCCATACAGTGCAAGCATATCAACACACTAATAATGTTTGCATTTTCTCATGGGGCACTCAATTTTGCATAACAACTAAAGACAACACAAGCTGCGGTTTGGCATTTTGCAAGCCTGATGCTATAGACTGACAAGAACGGGGCTGGGATTTCTGCTCCAGGTCAGATCATCCCAGTTTTCAACATGTTCAGGGTTGCCTCTGGAAAATTTTAAGGGGGACTAAAGAATATCCACCTATTCTCCAAAGAACGTTTGAAGCTCAGAGTCACGATTATTTATGATGCAGTTTCTGATGCCTTTTTTTGTACAAAGTTTTCCTATAAAGAATTCATTTGTACAGCGCAGAATGTGCCTATAAATAATAGACACTGCAGCTCACCTGCCTCTTTACATTTCTATAGGCATTGCGAGCTCTACATATAACAAAATAGAGAAAATTAATGCTGTCATGTTATCAGCACACATCCCCGGTCTGGTGCAATTTGCCGGATGGTCCTGTTTGCCCGATAATCCATTGTTTCTATAGCAATCCCACTGAGAAGAGTTTCCCATTGTCCTCGAGAAGAAGGGCGCTCCCCGGACCACAATAGCTTTATTAGCTCCAAATACCTTACAAATAGAACCTCGTTATCAAAATCAGCTTCCAAAAATCACCGATATTTCAAGCTTGGTCATTAATGTGCCCAGGACAAGATCTTCAGTCACTTCTAGGGGACCAGCCCATTTGCTTGTAAGCAGCTGAGCGCAGGCTCGTACCGAGTTTATTTGTAGGAATCACTGCACCAGTCAGATCCTTTCAAGTTACTGTTCCTGTGTTAAATAGCTCTATTAATTCTTAATTTTCCATATAGTTGTAGGGGTCATGAAGCTGCCGGTGTGAGCGGAGGCACTCAGTAACTTCGCAAACTGCAGCAAGGAGGATTTAAAAGCCGGCTTGTTGTAACTTTGGCGATTGAAATCACTTGTCCTCATCCGAGTGACAAAAGCAGAGGCGATGGGGCTGTGCCGATGGATGCTGAGGTGGTACCTGGGGCTCCGGGCGCTGCTTGGCAGGCGGCTCACGCGCGGGTGCTTCCGCATGTAGGGCACCCCCGCCCGCCTCCTCCCCGGGGCCGGAGCCCACCGGGAACTGCAGCACAAAGCCGAGCAGGATTTCAGGGCGCTGCTGCCAAGGCAAGGGCAAACTTCCGCTGGCAGACCAGGAGCAGGCAGCAGGCCAGTGGGTCGCCTTGTCTGCAGGCAGCCGTGCAAATCTCCGCCCCAATTTTCCCTTTTTTGCTATTTTTTTTCCTTTTTTTTTTTTTTTTTCCTGGAATGTTTCCATTTGTGAGGTGAATGCTCTCTTCTTGCACTGCTTTTTCTTTCTTTCTTTTTTTTTTAAGAGCATGCACTAGAAAAATAAACTTTCAGCAAGAACCAGGTACTATAAATTTTTTTTTTTTTAATTTTTAAATTTATTTTTGTATTTATTTTTAACCTCTGTTACTTATTCTCTGGGCATCTGGCAGTCAGGAAAAAAAAGAGAATGCTACTTCAAGTTATGACAAAGGTCCCACCACCATGACAACAGCAAATAGGAGAATAGGTTTGGCATGAACAGTCAAAGGAATTAATTCTGCTGCTTTTTGGGCCTTATTCTATGTGCAGAGGGTCTGGCACGTTCTTCAGAGAGGCGTCGCTTGATGCCTCTTATCACTGAAAAACTGAAAGGAAGGTGTAGGAAAAATCGCAGCCCCTTTTCATTTCTTCATGATTTCCCAGCTTGTAGAAGCACTTGCAGAATGAAATGTAAGGTCCTGTTTTAAGGAAGTTTTCTCCCTCCAGTTTTTTTTTCCAGCACCATATCTAATTTGGAAATTTATCTCAAGTTAAATAGTAGCGGTTTTAATTTATCTCAATAGATAGATTAAAAATGATCCAAATTCAGAAATTTTCACTTTTTTCCCTTTTTAGGTAAAACTAACAATGGAGCTGTTGGAAGACCGCCCAAAGGAAAAAACAACCACCCCAAAACACTATATCCTGATTTGGAGTAACCCTCATAGGAAGGGAAAACCCTTGCCTTTCAATCCACCAAGCCTTCTAGCCCACCCATGCCACCCATATTTTCTCATCAGCCTGCTTTGACCACCCAAGAGGTGACCCGAGTCCAGGTCTTATCCCCGTATCCACAATACAACCACTTCACCACTTCCTGGTTTCGGTGCAGTTTTTCCAAGCTTTCCTCATTTGAGTAGTTTCCCTTTTCTGCCATAAAAACCTGCCACAAATTGCATCCATCCTTATGAGGCGGGAATGGTTGCACACTCCCCTCCTAAGGTTTAAATTAAGACTTAATGAAGACTCAGAATTTAAGACTAAATGTTCAGCCCCTGGCTAATTATGTTTGTAAGGTTCAATTTGCTTGGCAAGCATCTGAGTTAAAAAAAAACAAAACCAAAACAAGCCCCAAACAATATTTACACACTCGAGAACACAGTGAATCCTCCCTCTAAATGGCACAAGAAATCCCCGTAGAGCTCTGGTACGCTTTCAGCCAGCCTGCTTTTATTTTAAAGTTGCCCAATTTCCTGAAAAAAAGCAAGTTCACTATCTTTGTGTTTTAAAAGTAGTGAAATATCTCAGATATTTGTGCTTGTTTGTTCTGGCAACTCTCATGTGCATTATAGCTATGCATATAGCTGTGCTGCTATTCCACAGCTCTACATGGGTGAAGATCTGAAATACAGATCCCCTTTGCAGCTATTATGCACCACTTTTCAAGAATTACCTTTAAAGAATTACGTTAAGCTGGTGTTTACCTTCCACTTACGTCTTTCATTACAATTCCAGCCATTGGCTGGATCAGGTTTTCATTTTTATAGTATTTTTCCTCCCTGTAGCAATGTCTTGTAAACAGCCTGCTTATTTATGACTATGAACGAAATGGAAAAGCCAGTGAATATCTTGCGGTATTAAGAAAAAAATAGCTGTGGTTACTGCCTTACACACAATACACTTGATAAATTTGAATAATCTGAATTTTTATTGCAGCACTCTAAAATAGAGAGCTACGATTTCCTTTTTTTAAAATTTATTTTAAATAATGCACAGAAATTCTAATAAACAATTTAGTCTGAACCACAGGGAGAAATGAAAGGCTGTTCAGATGTAGTGACTCACTGGATTATTGAAAACAACTATGTGGCTGCAACTGCTTTGAGTTGCCGATATATCTTTTCCCTCTGTTTCTAATAACAGGATCACTGTAGAGCTTTTATGAAAACTGAAATTTCCTTCTTTTCCAATAGACAGAAATATTTATGTGGGTTGGAGAAATACAGCTAAAATGATGAGACCTTTAACACAGCTAAAGTCTACCAGGCACAGCTTTTTACTTATATGAGTTGTAGAAGTCTGTCTGCCCATCTTAATTCTTGTGATTTATCCCTGCACATGCTTTTCCCCTTCTGTGGATCAATTGATCAATTTTCCCTCCTTCGTTATGAATAAACCTCCCTCAGAAATGAAACACAAGGCTTGCAATATCTGGGGGAACCTTTGATGCTACCGTGTATAAAAGAGATGGGAATTGAAGGCTGTTCGGCTGTGTGACATTAAGTAGATCACACCTTCCACTATGCCAAAAAGTGCTGCTGTCCACATTATACTCACCTGTTAATGGACAGCTAGCTTTTTTTTAACATTTTATTTTATTTATTTTAAAGTGTATCTGTAGTTAAGCACAAGAAAAAAAAATCCCCAATGCTAAGAAGGGTTTCCCTCTTAACTGGTGGCACCTCTCTGGTAGATGCTCTGAACATCTCCATCTCTCCATAGGTATGCAGAAGCATGGCTGTGTCAACCCATCTCTGATACCGTTACTGACACCACATGACGTTTAAATAAATGAAGGATTAGCTGTGGGATTCAGAAGGAGATTGTGTGTTTTGTTGGTGCTCGACACGCCGACAAGCAGGTGAAAAATGTTGCCCTGTAAACATACTCGTCTCCGCTGATAGAGAGATGTGTTATGAAAAGGCATTAGTCACTGTAAACCCCAAGATACCTAACAAAGACAGATTTCAAGAAAAATAGAGAGTCATTAAACTAACCCATCCTCCCTTTACAGGCTCAGGCATAAAGATAAACGTTATATATTCACCTCTGTTGATCTCCATGCTTAAAAAAAACAATGAGCACACAAAGCAACTAACATTCCTGATACCACTATGTTTCTTTTAACTACCCTGGAAAACTATCCAGGGCTGAGCCTCTCTCCTATTGAAATGCCAGTTTAGCATCACTGATACAGATAGACAGACAGATATTCCCTCCATCATGTTTTGGAGTGGGTAAGTTTTTCTGACGATGCAAAACAGGTGGACCACTTTCTTCTTAAATATTTACTAGATGTATTAAATATCAAAATGACCAAGTTTTTCTTCCCTCTCTGCAACAGAGATGAGGTAAAGCAAACCACACCTGCCAGCCAGTTGGACCACTGTAAAATTCAGTGCTGCAAGGGGCTTCTTTCTGAGCAGTTTCTTGGTCTTCACAAGGTTCCACCTCGTTTTTCCTGGTGATCTCTCAGTGCTGAGCTCCGTTGCGGGAGCAAAGCTTGGGGAGCCACGAAGCTGTGCATGCCTCCAGCTTTCCAGAGCATGAGAGCCACCTTGCTAAAAGCTGATGCTATAAATGCTGCTGCCTTTGGAGATGGCTTATCTTAAACAACGTGGGGCTGCCGCTGCTTGGTTTTCTAGTTCACACAGGTCTCCTGCTGTTAGAGGGGGCTGAGGGTGCAAAAGGAGTGGAGTCCTCTGCCTGCAGTAGGTCAGTCAACTCAAAAGAAAGATTTGGTACCAGAGATAATCTTCATCCTCTCAAAACTTAGGGAGTTCAAGAAAATAATAATTAAAAAAAGTCATCTTGTGTTTGTCATTCACTTTGCTTAATCTGACAAGCATTGCAGAAAGGGTGGCCTACAACAGGGTGTGTTTTAGATAAAAAATAATTCCCATCGCAGTCATCGCTGGGGCTGTTTAGTCCTTCAGGTTTTTGACATATTAAGGAAAGTCTCCACAATGCAGGCAACTGCAGTGAAATAAGAGGTTGGCTTGAACATTAAGGACCCGCTTAGTCTATGTGAGCACAGAGAGACGATCATACTGTCTGCCTTGGCAAGACCTGTCCTTCCACTCTGTTTGGTGGACATCCCTTCATCGACTTCAAGGGGCAGAGATGGTTCCTCAAAACTTTGTCTTTCTCTCCCACTCTTGATATTCTTGTCATATAGAGTAGGAACCTAAAATGAGCCAGCGGCTTTGCTACAATAGTACAAGAAAATCATCATCTCCTCATTGTTTGACCTTGGGAAAGAAAAGGTAAAGTACCTGAACTCCTGTTTTCCCATCTTAAGATGTCATTTATACTGCTAAGTAAATTGTCACACAAGAAAGGTAATTATCTGTGAGTGCTCTGGCATAGTGTGGATTCATCTGTCTTACAGCATCAGATAAAGGTGAAGGCTGCTCGCTACCACACACACTCAGGTGCAATTGCTTGCACCTCTCGAAAGTTTTTGGTTCCTGAAAATTAAAGGAAAGCAAATAAGAGAAGATCATTTACAATCACTTAGCATTTGAAAAATGAGATCAAATAAAGCAGGGTAGGGAAAAGAGCAGATTTGCACTGCATAAGCCAAAATGATGTGGCATATTTTCACCTGATTAAATTGCTGTTGCCGATGAGACTTTTTATTCTTTTTAAACCAGGGAAAAGCTGTAGTGTAACCACTTCTCCAGAACTTGAGAACCAGAGGATCCTCTCAGCGGGCACACAGCAGAGGCGGCCGTGACGCTGACGTTCGGCTGATGGTCAGCTCGGGAGTGCATGGGATGTGGCAGGGCATCGTGAGCATCTCGGCTGGGACACCTGCCCACCCGTGAGCCACTGGTGGCAGGGAAGTTCAGCTGATAAATTGTCACCCTCCAGCCCTCGGGTGCTCTGTAAGCGCTGCTGTACAGCCCAGGCGCTGACTCCGAAGAGAAATGGCTTTTACTTACATCTTTAAATTCCTTTAAATGCAAAATTTAATTTTGCAACAGGGAGTCTGTTGCAAAGTACCACGGCTCGACACCACAAAATACAGTGAAAAATGCTCCTGGAGACGGCCGGGGATGCCGCAAGCGCTGCTCCACATCCCCCCCTTCCCCCGCTCCCGGCTCCCGCAGCGTCCTCCCGCAGTACAACACTGCCCTCTCACGGCTCCTCTGCACCGAAAAGTACCGTTTACGGGGGCACGCCGGTAACCCCGGCCTAAAATCCCGGGGTTACACCCCGCTATAGCTCCAGCATCGCTGAGGAATGCACCTCACTTTATATCAGGGCAGAGCATCCAGCCACCCGCACCCCAGCATCTGCTCCCCAGGCTGAAGGTGGGATGGGTGGGTTTGGTTTCTGCTCCGCAGCATCACTGTTTTGGGGGAGATGAAACTGAAGAGCTGAGCTACCAGCGCCTGGGGTGGTGCAACACCCTGCTTCTGTGCTGAACTGAGCCTTCTCCCCAGGTTTATACCCACACAAAACACATAAACACAGGTGTGCATGTCGCCACATCAACTGCTGCCAACACACATTCTCCTTGCTTTGACTTCGCCACGCAAGCTGAAAGGAGACGGTTTTCCTTCTTAAGATGGGAAAACTTCCCTTGATAACATCAAGTTGGCACTAAGACTAGGTTAAAGGAGATGTTTGTCCTCAATGGGTGACAAGGCAGCAGGATGTGCTGCTGCAGATGCCCCAGAAAGCAGAGCTGGGTGCTGTCCCAGGCCCCTGAAGGATGGCTCAGGGTGTATGGACAGCAGACACAGCTGGGATGGAGAGAAAAAAATTCCACCCAGTCTCACTGCCCCTTCACTCTGGCCCCAGGAAGGGGTAAGAGTCCCCTGTGGCATTGCCCACCCTTTTCCCCTGAGCAGCCTCTCCCCTGCGCCACCCATGGGGTCTAAACCCTACTTTGGCTGTACTGTGGAGGGCTGGAAGGTTGCTCTTCTGCTCAGTCTCATTCCCATCTGCTCATGCACCTTACTTGGGCCCGAGCATATCAATTGTGCCCATACCAAATGTTGAGTTTTCAGTTTACACGTGCTGGAAATCAAATGCTTGCATCCCAGCAGCTAACTGCGCTCCCTGAGCTCCAGACCTGCAGGTTTCCTCTGTATAAGCAATTCCTGGATTCACTTTTCAAACAAATAACTCCCCTAGGCACCTCAGGCACTTTTACTAAAAAAGAAAAAAAGAGAAAAAGAAAAAGAAAGAAAACTACAAGATGCTATTAAAAATTGACCACGCAGTCATCTCTGTTGCACAGCTCAGACTCCTGAGCTGGAAATAAAACAGGCAGGTACAAGCACGAGCAGCACTTGGACGCTGCCAGCCCACAACAGTAAGCCATCCACAATAATGCTTCAGTCTCTCCACTTCAGTTTTTTCCCTGATTTGCAAGACTCATTGAAAAAGTTTGAGCCTCAACTTTTGCTTTCTGGTTGCCAACTTGCGGCCTCTGGCTCCACGCTCCTCTGCTCATCAACTGCTGTTGCTGCCCTTCGCCACAGCGGTTCCAACTGGATGGTGCTTAAACCACAGTCTCAATGGAGCATCACCAGGGCGCTGAGGACCATGGCCTGCCAGAGCAGGAAAAATAAGAGAGAGACTGAGCTCTCCCACACTTATTCCAGATAGGAAAATAAATGGCAAGTGAAGAAGTCAAAAAGCGCTTCTGCACCGGTCAAAGTTTTGTTTGGTATCACCTGCAATGCACTACTGTGCCATGCATTGGCAATGGGAAGTAAACAGATTACGGACTGAACTATGTACGATAAATATTCCTTTACTGAATACTTCATATACTTCACACTACATACTTCACAAATTAGTCACTGACATGAACTAATAATACAGACTCAAGACTACAGGCTTGAAACTGTTTTACAGAGGGAACTTACCTTGATCTCTGCTGGCTGCAGAGTTCTGCTCTTGTTTCTTCCAAGAAAACCTATTTTGCAGGTGCAATTATTCAGTGGCTGAGGTTAACCCAATGCTCTGAAGGATGAAGGTAAGGTAATCGACTGTATTCATCTTAGTATTTCCTTTGCAGTGCTCTGGGATTATAAATGCAAGATAAAATATTATTGCAGGAGGCCAATATTTAACAAGGTATCAGCCGAAGGGAGAGGACTTCTAAACATATGGGGATGCTACACAGAGTGGCACTGTTGGGGATCCCCGGGCAAGATGCCAGCATCGTGCATATCAAAGTTAATATGAGGCGAGTTCATCATTTCTACCTAGATGTGCCACATCCCTGGCTACCAATGCCATTCCCAGCACTGCAGGATTTCCCCTTCTCCTTGGGGGCTGGAAAGAAGCCTGCCCTTCTCCTGCTCTTCACTTTGTCCTCCTCCCCTGGGGTCTGATCCAGAGCCCACGGGTCCTGCTGACAAAGGGCTTACAAGTCCGGTGGGAATATGGGCACTACCTGCAGGCTGGGATGCAGCTTGTCTGGGATGAGCCTGTGCATCCTTACTGCAGGACTTCAAAGGATTTGTTTTCAGGCACCAGATTCCCTTTTTCCAGCAAGAATGGAGGTCTGATGGGCAGCATCCCAAGGGATGTTTCGTCTCTGTGCCCCCAGTGACACACAGACACTGCAGCCCCCTCAAATGAGCCCACCTCGTTAGTCATGCTGCCCCAGATCATCCCTCAGGCTGAATTTAGCTGCCTGTCCTGCTGCTTACCTTCTGTATTTGCTATTGCCCTTCATCTCCTGCACAAACATGGCCAGGCAAGGTTTCTGACATCTCGCAGCTCTCAGACTAATTACACAGTGATGAGGGGCTGCATCCCCACTGGGTGATTTGGGACACAGCACCAGTGCTGACCTCTATGGGGACCAGCAGAACAAATGTCAGCACAGAGCTATCAGGCCAGTATAGAAGTCAAGAGCTTTCACAGGGTCAGGAAAAAGTCTACACATGCCATTTCTGCATTCATTGTATGCATCACATGTCCCTCTACATAGTGTTGAATCGTACCTAAAGGGAAAAAATAATCGTAGTTTTGGAGAAAACTGCAGGTATCTGAAACAGCTTCAGGTGGTAAAATGAGATTTTTTGCAGAACGTGAGGCTTTTTGGCAAAGGTCTCAACCCAGCCCCATTTGGGGTGCCCTCGCCTAGCACTGGGAGCCGGCGTGCCTGTCCCCATGGCAGCAGGGAAGCAGTCTGGGGTAGATGGCAATGCTGGACTTGTGCCACTAGCAGGGGAAATTTGCCACATCCCTGGGAGATTTCCCATGGGAGAAGGAAGGTTTAGAAATGTACTTCTAAAAAGTACAAAAAGGGATTACAGCATCCAATTCCTGCATTTCATGTAAGTAGCTCTTCAATTTATACTCATTGCAAAATTCCTGGAATTCCCAGTGTCTTCTTTTTCCTATAGCTCCATTCAAAATCCATAAAAAGCTTGGAGACATTCCTAAACTGAGAGATACCAGACCGCGTTGCCTAATTGAAACCAGTAAAGTGCTATGCTCCAAGGTTTCCTCAGTGGCTTCTCTCCTGGCAGACAAATCTCATTCTTCAGCTAACCCAGAAAAAGGTCAGCCAAGCCATCAAACATTTCAAAGCACAATTAAGACCCCAAATGAGAGAAGTTAAAGTTTAATGCTGAAACTTCACTGCCAGTTGATGCTCACCAATTACAAGGGTCACTTGAAATACGATCAGCAGAACCACCGCATGTGTCAGAAACCTGTGTCTGCTGATGGGCGTTAGGAAATTTTCTGGCAAGGCAAACAACTTTGCTGTAATAATATGACTGCTGCTATTAAAAAAAGAAAAAGTAAAAAAGAAACTTTTAAAAAGTACTTTTATAGATAATGACTTGCACTCTATTTGATGTAAACTGTACTTTTAAGACTGTATAAATTATCAAAGTATGAATTTTCTACATAAATTATGAATTTTCAGGTGCCAATTTTTAATCAGTTTGCCAGGAAAATTCTTTATTCTCTGTTAGCCAGACAAAACGCCAATCCTACAAACAGTTTTATTTCAAAAAAGTCAAAAATGAATGAAAGAAAGTTCAAGCAAAGCATTTCACGATTGAAATGAGCAGGTAACAAATAAAGATTTCATGTTTGACATTCTTCTGTCCACTGCTGATTACATCTGACACATTCCTGCATTGTGTTTTATTTGAACAAACCCCAGTTTTTCCAACGGCAAAGTGTTCCATGGGAAACTCTCTTCACTGCCATCCTACACATGCCTGGCTAGACTTTATTTCGGAGGAATGACGCCGAAATACTGTGGTGCTGATACAAATTTCATACCAGTGAAGTTATTACCAGCAAAAAAGGAGGGAAACAAAATGGAGCTAATAGCTGTGCTACCTTTCCTACCAAGCTGCCACAGCAAGGGCTATCTTCCACTAAAAAAAAAAAAAAAAAAAAAAAAAAAAAAAAAAAAAAGGTTTTGCTAGGATAAGGTTTTCCTTGAATCAGCCAAGGAAGATATTTCAGGATTAAACAAGATGTCCAGGCTTGCTCCAGCTTTATCTCCATTTTCCCTAAGTCTCTGAAGTTGAGGAAGTCAGATAAGGAGTTGTATTTCTCATGCATCCCCAAAAAATTAACATTAGCCTAGTTCTGAAAACATGACTATACTGTCACTATTTATGGCTGCCTGCTTGCTTACTGTTGCTATACCTCCATCTCCTTCATGAAAGGAGAGTCACCAGATCAAAACTAGATCTGTTTTTGGAGTGGGATAACCCAGATGCCAAGAGACATGTCCATAAGCACTATTTACTCCCAACATTGTTTCCGAGAGCGTGACTTCCCATAGGAAGTCATCTCATGGGAAAGAGACCTGGAAGAACTTCCTGGTAGTTTCTAAGAAAACTCCTATTCAGAGAAGCTCAGATACCCGCTTATGGCCCCACAACATTCACAAAAACCTTCATAACCTGGTGCAAAAGAGAGGTGGCACTCCGTAAATTTAGAATCAACTGGAAACTCTTGAGTCTTCCAAAAGTTTGGTGTATCTTCTCTAAAGTACCACTGTCTCTAGTAAGTGGAGCTTAGCATGGGATAAGGCTGTCAACCCATCCTGCCAGGATAAGGTTGAAGTGTAGGGGTATTGGTATTCTGTAAGTTTGCGTGTGGGCACGTAAAGATCTTTTTCACACAGGTCAGAGTTCTCGCTACTGTAAAACATACACTACAATGGAGCTGCTATTTGACACAGATCCAAGATGTGTCAGATGCTGATGAACTGCTGGAGAGGATGAGGTTGTAACAAATGGCGCTCTTCTCTGCATCCTCTCCAGTCTTTGTGCGGTTTTTGGTGGGGAATGAGGAAGGGCGAAGAAAAGGGCGAAGGGAGACTGTAAATTAGGGACAATCAGTTTGATAGCTGAAGGACAAACCCAATTTCAGGCTTTTCTTCTTCTATCTAAAGAAATAGCATAAAAAAAAATATCACCAGCAACAATGACCAAAAAAAAAATCCCACTAAAGAACTAACAGTGAAGCCAAAAGCAAATCTGAGATTTACTGACACCGTTTCTATTGATGGAAAAATTGCCAAAACACTGCTGAAAACAATTAACTTTGACTCCTCTTTTTGGCAAGAAAAATCTGGCTAATTTATTTCATGTTCTCACATACATATTTTAAAAAAAAAAATTCTCGGCTCAAATGCGACCTTGACACATTAACTATCTACTTTCATTATATTCATCTTCATTCTTTGGTGTAGGTTATGAATGTATAATCTAAGTCATAACATAAAGGTTTCGCCATGGTAGTAAGAGGTGACATTGTCAGACATTACACCACAGTTTATAATGCCAGTGGAATAATTTTGCATCAAGGGTTACAACAAAGTTCTTGATAGAGAAAGATGTTATGGGAAGTAATTACTTCCCCCCCAGGTATTAAACTTTAATAACTCAGATATGATTTCAGGTTTCCTAAAAAGACAGGCTGGCATAGAAAGTTTCTGTAATTGCTATACTTTAGTGGTCAGAACAGAACAAAAGTATCTAGAACATATTCATTATTTCATTTATACAAGAGACGCAAACCAAATACAATATTTTGGTTCATGGCAGACCAAAATAAATCCTTGCTCCTGAGCTTAGATCCCAGATACCAAATCTCGTCTGAGGGGCAGCCTGTCTGTTGGCTAATCCCATAATTATAGTTATTTAGACTAGAAACTGCAAATGACATGTAACGGCAGAAATAGGAAGATAAACCTAGGGTATACTTAATGGATTATATAAAAATGAGTGAGAAATGCCCTATAATTATTCCAGGCAGTTGAGCTGGTTTCTTAGCTGAGTTTAAAGACTTATCTACCTCCTCTGGAGAAATAAGTACAACCAACTATCGGCATATATACTTCTTTTAATGGCCCACTCTTCATGGCTCCCAGCCTGTGCTATAGGCTAGCCTTTCTGCTTCTATCAGCCTATCAGCATGAGCAAGGCGAGGGACTTCTGTAGCATTGCACCTGGGAAATTTGAGGAACCTTATTTAGGAAAGCATCCACCCAAAAGCAATATGGCCTCATTCATCCTCATACCTCGAAATATCAGTCACCTGTAGAAATAATGCATGAGTTAATATTCACTTTGCTGGTTTCTGCACATGGAAATACCTGAGAAAAATTGTTTTTCTTTGGGTTTTTTTTCTGTTTTGTTTTTAAAGCCATTTCAGTTGGTACACTATCATGCTGAATGGGAATTTCAAATGCTCTTTTCTGATTTGGGGTCTTGCAGGGGCAGAAGAACTTGTGGTTTTATATGGTCCAGTCACTAAAGCCTGACCTACAAAAAATAGCATTGCAAACCCCACAGCGTTTTTGCTCTCCCTTGGTGGACTTAGCTGTGCATGTCTGCATTATTCATCTTGTAGAATCACTAAAAAAAAAATAAAATAGTTTCTCATTAAGTATTAAAAAAAAGAGTAAGGGGGTAAGGGCATGAGGGGACCCTGATACCAAAGCAAACCAGAGCTTTCTTCTGCCGTTTTCACAATAGCTTTGAAAATGCTATACAAAAAAAGTTAATAAAAAATGCCAATTGAAACTCATCAGGTATCCTCGGTTTAAGCAGGTTATCCGTGCACAGGCTCCAAGCAAATCCATTGCCTTAAATGAAATCAAGAAGAGCCTGTGGTGCCTGAACTGCAGATGCATTTAAAGCGTTGCTGGTCACTGCAGGAGAAAGAGTGTGGGGAGGCAGAGGAGGAATCAAATCTAGGGACATAACTAGTTTAAGGTTTTTTCCTTGGCTTTTTTTTTTTTTTTTTTTTTTGGGAAGGGCAGCTTAAGGAGTGAAGCTGGGGAGAGGAATTCTGCTGCCAGGATTGTTAATTCCTGAAAGTTTCGGTCCCTGACATTGTGGGTCTTTGAGATTCTTTGGAAGTGTTTGCTGGAAGTCATCATTAATACAGATCACCATAAACAGAAGGAAAGAAATAATTCTAAGTAATAATAAAGGCATAAAGTGTTAAGTAATAGATCTTGCAGCTCTGCTGCTAGCAGGAGCCCATCAGCCGGCTATAACAGAGGAAGAAACTTCTGATGGCAGAGAGACATGTAGGCTGTCTCTGGACCACCAGCATGAGACTGCTATGGAAAAGACTAAAGCAACTCAAAAAGAGATGAGGAGACCCTCTTTCCGAGGACATGGGAAGGTACTGAAAGTCATGCTCAGACAGATCACTTCAAGGAGTTGCTTCTATCCGTTGGTGTTTTAGCTCAGCTTCTCCTTCTGTCTCCTATAGAAAATGAAGATTAGCAACAGCACAAGAGCAAGTCAGTCTAGATGGTCACAAATGTATTAAGTTTCAACTTTGATTAGAGAACAATTAGCAACATCTACTCATGGAGCAGCCCTCCAAGGGGAATAATAAAGGCCAGAAGAGATAGCCGTTTCTTACATGGGGCTTGACACAGCTATGCAAAGAATTACTTGATGGAGACTGACTACAAGGTCCTCAGCTCAAGAGGAGGAGTTGTGTCCTCCCAGGATGGTCAATAGCACACCTTGTTTACCCGTTTTAAATCTAGCAAGCTGCTTAGGGATCTGCTGATCTTTACACCCGGGAATAATAAACATCAATTAGCGTACTCCAGATTCAAGCAAAGGGTTTAGTGTTTTGTGACCAGGTTTGGCACATCTTCACCCGTCACTCAGATAAAAAGACCTGCTAAAGATATCCCCAGATTTTACAAAGTCTTTCCTACATACTCCCACATGCTAAATGCTTGAGGGGAACAGCAGCTACAAAAAAAGGCCCCAGGATCGGGCCCTGCTTATTTGTACCTCCAAACACTGATGTTGTTACATTGCCATCTCCCCAAGCACTGCCATGTTCCTACAGCTGGGGTGACAATAACGAAGAAATAGCTGATCTGGACTGTGCATCCAAGACACATTTTTAATCATTTGGGCGCTCTTGTGGGAGAGGCACCCGCTAGCCCTGTCTCAGTCTTGGTTTCCAAAAGGGATCTTATTTTCCTAGCTGCTTGAGCTGAGTTAGTAACATACAAGGGGTAAAACAAGGCAGGTTCCTTCTCTTTTCTGCATTCACATGGGAAAAAAAAGCTAAGTTTTTCCTCTTGGCTGGTGTGTTTGGCCACGGGTGAGATGGCCAGCAAGACCAGACCAGTATTAAGTCCCGTGTTGACCAATTGGCCTATAGGAACAAGGCTGGAAAATGGGATCAAATCTGTCTTTCTGTTGGACATCAACTATTTCCGGTTAGAGTTGGCTCCAACCAGTTCCAGTTTGAGCTGACACAATGCATCAACCCCAATTTATTTATTAAGGGCTGAGACTGTATGTCTTTACAGACATGCCACCTTATGATGCTGCACTTCAGGTTCACATCCCTCCTGTGTGCTGGCCTCCATCAGGATTTTACTTCGAGTTTTGTAGTGTTTCAGAAAAAGCCTCTGACACATGGGTCCACAAGCACCCAAACAACCAACCACACTGTGAGGCATCCTCTCATGTGGATCAGCAAATACTGGGCTGAAACAAGAGTGATTCATCTGTGTGGTTTTAAAAAAAAGAATAAATTGAAACAAGTGAGAAGTGGAACTTCATCACTTGCTGTTGCTCAAAAAAATTCAACTTTTCCCAGAATTTTGTTTACTGTCACAATAGGCAATGACAGACACCAAGTCAGTAAGGGTAAGGACCTGCCCAACGCGCAGGGTGAAGGGTATTGCCGACCCCTTGATAGCACCCCTCGAGCACAGGGAAGGTTTTCCAGTGCTCAGACCTGGGCCTTGGTGGCCACTTTTGGGACTACAGCTGTTTTTTGGTTAACAGCTTTGCCTCAGCAGGTCTGACGAGCAACCTGACCTAGCAACTCCCCTTCAGTAAGAAAGGCACTCAGATTCATGAAAAAAAACTTCCCCCCTCTTTATATCCTGTATTTAAATGTGCTATATTACTATATTTTAACCTGAGGAATTTCAAAGGTAAAACAGTGAGAAATTGCACATAGGTTTGGATTTCCTGTTGTTTGATTGCCCCCACTCTGGCATCCCAGTACAACTAGCTCCCAGTAGGCAGAGACCTTCATCTCCTATCTCGTCTCACCAGCCACCCTCCAGCTGCATATTTTGATGTCAAGTGCACAAACCAATAGTTTATTTTTACTGATCCAGAACTCAACCATAATATTAATATAATATCCATAAAATCCAGTCCATAAAATTGGACAGTCAATGACCAGCCCAGGAGACCCGACTGGAATCTAGGTGTGTGTTTGGATGCTTTGTTTTAGGCACTAGATGTCAGTGTTTTACCTACACTTACAGAAATTTCCACTTGCAGTGAACGAAGATTTACCAATAAATAAAAGTATAATGCATCTTCAGTACCAAGGACCCATTGAAACAGCAGCAAACCTCTCCTTCTCACAGGTGGTCATAAGGTTTTCAGAAGAACGTCATACTTTCCTCTCTCCCCAGTTCATTTGTGCACAGAAACAGTATTTTAAAGAAGAGGAGACAAATCAAACAGGTGCATGACACCAGAAGTACCTGCCAATATTATCTGGATATGCTTATGTTTGTTAAGAGCTCACTCCCCCCACCACAGGGCTGAAAGTAAGTAACCTCTCAACTTCCTCTTTGACCACCAAAGGTGCTCCATGCTGGACAACCACAACAGACCACCATTTGCTGGTCAGAGTACTCATATGTTATAAAAAACCAAAGCACCTATAGCAAGTAGCAAACAAAAAAATACTGAAAGAAGTGGAAGAACACCTGCAAATTTTAAAGGTGGATTTTGAGTTATCTTTTGCCTATCAGTATGCGTACGCTCTATCTCACTTTGCGTGTGCTGATGGAATGAGAAATTGTGCGCCATCAAGTAGATACAACAAAATAAGTAAACCCCCTTTTATTTTTTTTGCAGGCTACCTATGCATTAAGCTCAATATGGAATTTCAAGTATGCAGTGCCAGTTGTACTCAAAGGCAGCCGATGGGCCTTGGGAGAAAGGCAGGGGAGTACCTTTGCTGCAGAAAGATCAATGTTAATCTTATTATGTCACTACTCATAAACAAAGTGTTGCAAAGGTCGAACAGATTCCAAGCAAGTAAGGAAAATTGTAAAACTTTACTGAAAGGACAGGGATATACTCATATTTGAAAATAAATCTAAGGCTAAGCTGCCCTCTAGAAGAATCTATCAAGGACCTTTACACTTCAGGTAATGATACAGCCAAACACAATGCTACATTTATGGCTTATTTTTAGACGAAACCTGGCCAAAAGGAAAAAATAAAAAAAAAAAGGCCAATTTTCTGGTCTACTTCCTAAAGAGTAAGAAAAAAACCAAACCAAAATGAAACTATCAGTGAACATCTAATGATCCATCCCAACTCAAATGCTGAAAATTCATTAGTGTTCCTCCAGTTTCATGAATCTAGTCCTTGAATTGATGCCTTTCAAGCAAGTGAAAGCAAATCTAATCACTCTGGGCTACATTATAACCCAACACATGCTGAGGAAGATTGGCATCCATTACTCATGCTTAGCAGAGAGGGTTTTCAGGGAGGAAAGTCTATGCTGGGCAGACCAAGGACTAGCAGGATAAGGCATAAGCAAGGAAACAGTAATTGCTTCCCTTTTTAACATGGAACATGGTTTTTGATTTTAAAAAAAGCTCTCAACACAACGAAGCGGTTTCTCCAAAGAAATAGATGGAAACTATGCCGTATCATGGCTTTCAGAGCCCAGTGTCCCTACTCTCACAGCGGGTCACCAGAGATCTCTCCCAGCTGCCTTCTGTTCCTGCTGTTTTAACAATGGCTCCAAGGGTCACTATTAACATAGGTTGGAAGCAAAGATAGTATAAATTGATATTTCAACCGTTGTATTCTCAGGAAGCAATAAATCATACAATCAACCATGAATCAACTTTATATCATAGGACAAAATATCAATTTGTTGTGGTGAAATCCAGTCTCCATTGAAAAGTCAAGTCAGCTTACCAGGAGAGAAAGGAAAGTCAGCAGACAGATACCACAAGAGTTTAACAATCCACAAGGAGTTTATTTTTAAACCGTGTCAGGAGCGACTTGTCAGCACCTAGTGCCTGGTTTGCTACAGCCGCAGCCCCCACCGACATCAAGAAATGCAAGATCAGAACAAAGTGCTGCTGAAGGAAAACTGAGGCTGTGTCGGCCTTTCAGAATTAATCCACGTACTGCAGGCTACTCACTCATTGTAAGCTTTTCCTTATAGTCAGGCTGGTTTGGGCTGGATAAAATTGATCAAGAGCCCTTAGCCATCCCACTACTGTCTAAAGACATCGTTCATACAAAGGTCTGCTAGCTTGGAGACCACTAAGGCATAGAAGAAATACAAGCTGGTAAACCCTCCATGTCACCATCAGGTAGAAATCAGCGTTGCTTTACGCAACTCAAGTTATACACGTGTAAAAACACATTATCAATCAGCCCCAGGGTTTCATTCTCTCCTTTTAAAATGTTGCTCACAATTCGGTTAAAGTCTTCCAACAGAAAGTGTTTACGTTCTTGCCTGGTCCCCAGGAAACCAGTGACAGTTTTGTCATCAATTTCAGTGCCAGAACAATTACTGTGAGATTCAACCGGCTGTTTAAGCAATGGGTTTTCAATCATTTCATATAAGGCTATTAACAGCTGTAATTTCAGCCAACTGCTATATATTTGCAAGTGGTTTATGTTTGTATTTTAACTTTAAAGGTTCTGCCCCATTCTATCACATTCAACAGCATCTGTATTTATGATGGTATTTCAGAAAAGGGCCACTTTCCACATAGCCACATCTAATTAACACTGGATGAACAGCCAGCTTCCCATCTGCACAATAGTAGGAGAAAAGAAATTTCTCATGTCCTTACATATTTCTGCTGAAGAACCCCCCTCTGACACCACAGAGGAGACCAAATCAGGAGTGGACTTAAAATAGGGTGGGAATGGGACAACTTTCAAGGCTGAGCTAAAAAAGCAGTGTTTGGAAAGTTTTTTTTTATTTCATATTCAGTCACAAATTGACTGCACAGGTCTGAGATTTTGCTATTAATTGGATTGGACAAGCTGGGGGAATGTCTGTTCACTCTTTTGGCACTCATCCACTATTCCACCTTCGACTATTCATGTAATCAGCTACCTTTTAAGACTTCTTGGACATAGACAGTTGTACTCTGAAGTAATTCTGGGTTTGGACAAATCTTCAACCATCTGAATGGGACAAAACAAGGATGCAAAAGTGTGTTCAGTATTTGGAGAATTATCATTGTCCCATTCCCACATCTGTATGCCCAAAGCAGGCCAGGAACCCAGCCACCTAGCTTTCCTCCCCAGGAAGAATTAAAACCAGCTCCTTAGAGCATTGTATTGTCATTCATCAATTTACTACCAACCATCACCCATCAACTCCAAGAAAGGCATGAATTTTCTCATTTGCCATGTCTTAGGCATTAGTGATTTCAGGGACCAAATTCAGTATTTTCTGGATTCTCTGTCCAGATCTGCAACTCCTGGGCTGAGCAGGGAGCGTTTCCTCTCACTTACCACACAGCCACCACAAAGTGCATGCAGCAAACTCATCCTGTGGCCATTGCCCCTTGCAGAAAACTCACAAAATTGATAAAAATGCTTTATACTTGGCAGTCCTCAAAAAGCCCTGCCACAGAGGTTGATAAACAGGAAAAAGAATTTATAAAAGAATAAACAGTTGATATTTGCCAGGGAACAGTCTTTGGTCTCTTTTGGAGTACAGGGGCAGATAATCTGCTAACAGTCCTCAGAGCTACATATCGGAGTCCTACACTGAAGGCAAATGTTTTTGGGTTTCTTGTATGGGCAATGGGGTCTCACCAGCCATAGCAGACTATATTGTGAACTACAATTAACTTTGAAGAAAACAGAATGGATAATTTCATGCCCCGTTAAACTAATAATTTCTTTCTGCATTGCTAGACTTGGGCAGCATTGTTCTCATCCCCGCTCGGCTTTCCAGCCTCATACCCATTACTGTAGAGCAGTATTAATTAAATACATATATTCTCCTTGTCAAAGCGCTGACTAAGGAATACCAAATCTTGTCTCCTCAGACACCATAAGGGGCCCACTAAGTTAGCTAAACACTTCCAGAAAGCATTGCACCACACTGCAAACCACAGCATTACAAACAGGCAGCCAAGGTGCTCTCATCTGCAGGCCCCCAGCTCTGTTGCAAGCCCCACCAAGGTACATCTATAAGGTCTGATATGGGTTTGCTTCCCCCAACAGCATCAAGTGAGAACATACTATTTCTATCAGACTTGGAGACTGATGAGAAACAGAAGAGAAACCTGTATCCCTATAGCATAAGAAAGGCCTCGTACCAGGTAAGGAGGTTTTTCCTCTTCCATAGACTGCACCTTCTGCGTAGGCTTCCAGGTCAGTATCAGCTCATCCTCCTCATCTGGGGATGCCCCTATGGGAGAGCAGAAATGTTTTAAGAGGTAAAAGACCCACATTTCAGAAGATACCTCTTCTTAGCTTTATATACAAAGAGACAGAAAGCCTGAAATCACAGCCAAGAAAAGGCAAACAGCCAGATCTCCTAGCTTAAAACCCACCTAAGCAACCAGGAATGAATAAACAACCTCACCTTCTCCTTTTATTCACACATGACCTTTCCTATTAGGTAATTTCCAAACTGCTTTCACCTGTCAGTGCTCCCAGTCAGGAGTCCTGGCCTTTCCTCCTCTTCTTCTACCAGAGAAAGTTTCCCATCATTTTAGAATCACAGAATCATTTAGGTTGGAAAAGACCCTTGAGATAATAGAGTCCAACTGTTAACGTAACTACCAAGCACACCGCTAAAATACGTCCCTGAGCGTGGCCATGTCTACGCATCTTATTGCATGGCAGGGTGGTAAGGCCCATGTGAAGTCTCCTGGAGCCAGGGACACATACCACCAGGGATTTTGTGGTCTCCTTGCCTCCCCCTGGGGAGAATGGCACTCCAGGAGATTTATTGGGGCAGAGAATGTACCTCCGGGAGAGTAAGAGAAAAATGCTGTTCAAAAGAGAAAGCAAAAAGAAGAAATCCTTGAGAACGTCACTCCCTAAAATAGCAGAGTTGATTAGCTGCGAACCCGTCTTTTTCAGCATGAAAAGTTTCAGTGAGAAGGCTGTCAGCCCTGCTTTGGGCTTCAAGAAACTCTTCAGCAGTTCTGCAAAGGGCTCAGGAGCACTCTTGGCAGCCGTTTTTTTCTGAACACCTGAAAGGGAAAGCAGCTGCAACCTATTTAAACCACATAAGCAGCTCTCAGTATCCTTGGTGAGGAGCCAGAAGTGCCTCTCGGGCAGGTAACTGCACCTGAGGAAACTTCTCAAGACTTGCAGGGAAGCGCCACAGAAAATTTAGGGACTCGGTCCCAGGAAAATTAACCCATCCATTTTGTTTGCCAGAACCCTGCATAGTGAAGGGGGTTTCCCATAAATCTTCTGTGTTGCTACTGAGTCAGCTGGTGTCAGCAAATATTACCAGCTTTTGCTCCTGAGCATGTGTTGGGACCCAAACTTGGCCACAAATTTCCTCAGGTGCCGCTTTGCACTCAGCTCCCTTGGAAGTTGGGAGTAAGATTTCTAAAATGAGGTTTACAGTTTGTCCCACAGTTACCCCTTTCACTTTACACAAAAAGCTTAAAACACATTTCTGAGCATGTTTAGAAGAACAGAATTCACGTGTTCTGAGAGCAAAAGCAGTTCCTAAGGTTTTCTATTAAATAGTGGTGGCAACAGCTCCCATACAAAAAAGCATATGCCATCTTTTTGTTACCTCATGCCAACCCTTACCTTCCTTTTCTTTTGCCTTGTATAGATGAGCATGTTATTAATTGCATATTTACAGACTTGGGAACCCCATCATGGTGTTTTGTCCTGGTACTTGTCATTAAGCTAGTTTGTAGTCGAAAACATTAATCAAAAAATGCTCCCTTACGGTGGCTGTATAGTTTCGCACCTCAGGAGCAAGTAGTTTCATGCCTGAAAGTTGTTTCAAGTCTTCTTTTCATTTTCAAAGGTGATTTTCTAGTTCTTTGGGACTATAAAAAATGTAGTAGGAAGATCTTCCTTCTTAAAAGTTTTTTAATGAAAACATGTTCCTGGTGTGACAGATGGATAAGGTAAGCAGTTGTGCTAGCAGAGCAGTGAGGAAGCACTGACCCTTTGCTATCCTGGGCTCCCTCTGGCCACTGCACCCTGTTGGCATCTCCTTCCTCTTCTCCTGTTCCTCCAGGACCACAACATGTTGGGGATAAGCCACCTGCAACTCCCCTCCACATCCCATCACCTCACCTGGGCAGCTCTAGTTCTCCTTGTTAGAAACCTATCTTGTCAGAGTCTGAGGACAAACATTTTTCCCTCCAAGAGCATGGACATTCGTTGTTGGTAACAAATATATGGACCTGCTGGCAGGCAACCATATAAATGACTATTATAGCAGCATCCCATATATCCCTTGTAATAGAGGCTCTCAAACAGGCTTTGTTTTTTACATCATTTCACACCATCTGACATAAGAGTCATTCCTGGTGCTATTTTTAGTAAACTAATCTGTGTTTGGAAGCAATTTTTCCCCTCAAATATTTCAGTGTGTTTGATAACTGACGCAGTCCCCACAAGCTAAGCATTTGTCATCCGTCACTAGAGAAGGTCACTCACGACCATTGTAGCACCTCCCAGTACTGAACTGTCATGAAGAAGTGATGGTTCTTACTGAAGTTCAGCAAATAAGTTGGCATTAAGTTTCCAAGACCAAATACTCCATACTATTGGTTTCATATTGGGTCACAGGAAAGCGACAGCTCCCAGTTGGACTTTGGAGCATGCTGAGGTGACAAGGGGCAGGATGAGCCTGTGGGAAACCAGTCTCTCCTGGATCCATGGCAGATAGAGACATCTAGTTCATCTGACAGGGTCTTTGTCACACTGTTACGATTCATGCCTCAAAACATTTTTTCATTTCTTAAGTACTACAGCTAATGAAAACAGACTGATGCAGGAATTCAGCAATACCTGACTTATAATAAGGAAACGGCACACAGCTGGGTTGGCTCCATGTTTATCCTCTCATCCAAAGCATGCTATACTTAGAGGAGAGTTTCTCACTTGATATCACTTGGTGGTCAAAAAGCACTTGGAAGGTTAGTGAAAATGCATGCTGTGGCCTCTGCAAATGTCTGTCCCTCAGAAGCAGAGCTCCTCCATTGGGTTATTACGTGGCACTAACTCCCAGGAGAGTTAGGGTTTCTCCAAATGCCATGAGGAGCGCCCCTCAAGGGAGACTCGGTACGCCACAAGGTCAGGAGGTTTCCAATTATGTGGGTTAATGTGTGAGAAGTAACGTGCAAAGGTCCCCTGGAGCACAATGTTAGTAAAGCACTGGGTCACCAGAGGTTAAGGGGTCCCTAGGAGGACTCTGGTACAGAGCCTACCCTTCTCTTCCACAGAAACCAGGTCCTGTTGCAACCCTGACACTGGAGGTGCTTTTAAAAGCAAAAATGATCAGACAACGTAGTGGGCAAAAACACACTGAGGTGTTTGTAGAGCAAGGCTCACTGTGGGTAAGCCAGTTCCTGATCTGGAGAAATTTCACATTGCTACCAAAAGTTTCAGAGCTACTTTGAGACCTGTCTAGTTCTGGAGAGACAGAATCCAGATGGAGGATTTAAAAGTATGTGTAACAAAAATGTGTGGCACAAAAAGTATGGTTGCCAAGGTGGGTACCGATGGGTGCGAATCCACTACATGCCCAGGTGGATGGGGAATACAGCAGGCAGCACATTCTGGTCTGCTGCATCCGTGTAGCTCCGCAGTCAGAGCACTGGCATCTGATTTTAAAAAGCAACAATTTAAACCTCTGCAAAGCTCATACCATTGTACTTCAGCCAGTCACGGTAACTGGAAAAAGCTCCTAAATTATAGCTCAGCTGCCTCAAAATGATGGCATAGCCCACCTTGATTTAAAGCCCTGGAGTGAGGAAACAGCTTACCTTAAAGGTTTGATATTCTTGCAGTCCTTCAAACACTCATCATTAGAGTCTCCATCCTATACATCCCCTGAGTTTGTCTAGCGATTGAAAGAAATACATAGACTATTTCTGAGCATTATTTCTTGTGGTGCAAGAGAAATTAGTCCTGTAACTATAATAAGATTACTTCTTCTGAGGACCCTGTGTAAAACCTCTGTGACACTTACTATTATCCCTAAGAGATGCCTGTTTTACTTCTTATCCTGCATCCAAAAACACACGAAAATAGGATTTCTCATCATTTGTAAAGCACCATGAAATGTAATATTTTCCCCAGAACGGGCTGTGAAATTTGTCTACCTTATCAGCAATTGTAGAACTTGCTTCTTGGATTAAGCGTTTGACTCACTGAATGCCTCCTTCCCACATTCAGTCTATCAAATTGGATTGTTAGAAAATACATGGTTCATCCTCTTCTTTTTTTTTTTTTTATGGTAGTTGTAGCCTCAGAAGTGATACATGGCATTTTATTGTGCATGCATATGTTTATGTTTAATTGCTGGAGCTTAAGGAAGAACACTATGTCTAATTCTCTGCTGGAGTGGTTTTATTGCACTTTATGCACAAGCACACAGCTACAAAATCCAGACGTGTAGAAGCCCTGCATATTGCTGAAGATCCTGAAGCTATACAAATCGGGGGAATAAATGGTCCCTGCTTGAGGATTTCATGAACAAAGCAAAAAATAAGGCCACTGACTGGCACAGACTAGCAGTTTTCAACAGGACAACATCGGCATCTGTAACCAGGAGTGATGTTAGAGCATCAGTGACCTATAAACAGGAAATTTCCCCCACCCAGAAGATTCCCAAAATGCAAAATACTGGGTTATTTGTAGATTTGGGGCTTATTTTTCTTATGAAAGAGCAACCTCCAGGAAAAAAAAAAAAAGTGTGTTCTGATGATTGCCCCAGACTATAATTTAGTCTTGTATCTGCAAGTTTCAGGTTTTGTTCAAGTACATAATGGTGCAGTGGAATGCTTCCCAGCAGTCCCCCAATGCACACTCCTTAATAACAGAGAGATCATTTATTGGAGAGAATGAGCAGATTCTTGCATAAGCCTCTTTTGTATGAGAAGTTTCAAGGATATGAAAGCAGCAATTATCCTCACCTTGGCTAATACAATTAAGAAATTCTGAAGTACTGAGAAAACTCTGGAGCAATTAGACTTTGAAAATCGCCTAACTATGAATTGTCATTTGCCAGTGAGCTATAGTTAGATCAAATTAACTTGGAGATGCGGGGAATGATCTGAAAGCAGTCAGAGGCAGTGGGATAGGATTTCCACCGCAGTTTGCTATGGAGCTGGATCCGAATCCACTGTCAGCTATGACCATGAGTTACAGGCACTTGGGAGTTTTCAGGGGACTAATGAGACATTTTTTGCTAACTTAGGCAGAAACATTAAATTATTTTAGTGATTACTGTGGAACTAATTCTACTCTCAGTGCAAAGCAAAAATGTCTTAGGTAACAGGAAAAATGCTGCTTAACTTAAATCTCTCATTCCAGCTTTTGTGAAGGAGATAGGCTAGTCCTTACAATGGGATCAAAATTTGAACAATTTGTCTTTGATATCAGGTAGAAGAAGCCCTTGCAGAATTATTGCAGCTTAAATATCATCAATAAGAAACAAAGCAGTCCTTGGGTAAGCTCTGCATTGACTTTACAGCAAAGACATGGACTGCAAAAGAGCACAGACAAGAACAGATGTCCAGAAAACATGATCCAGGAGAAGAGGGTGGAAGATCAGGTCTGAAGAAGAGGAGACAGTATAAAAACCCTTCCCTGACTGCTACTGACAGGAAGGAAATGATTTCTTTGAGGTGCTCATGAATGGTTTAAGCTTGAGAGGTTTAAGCTTACATTAAGAAGGAGATTTCTGATGAGGAGAAGTGAGAAACACTGGGTGGCTGGGGATGGTGAGGAACCTTCATCAGATCCATTTCTGGTAGATGTTTGATCTGACTGATTTTACCTTAGCAGAAAGGGGGTGGGTGACCCCTGAGAAGGCTGTGATTTCAGCATCCTATTTCTTGTGAGCATGAGACTCTTGGAGGGCATTTCAGCTGCAGATGAGGTTGTTATGGCAGCACCCACGTCACCAAAGGGGACAAAAGTTATTATCAACATTAAGCTCTAACTCTGACAAAGCTTTGGTTCAGTCAGCGATATTCCTCTAAGCTAGAAACCAAGTCCTAACTTATTGCTTCTCCTTGGTATTTAACCTTTTCACTTCCAAAAAGGAACAGTAGTGGAAAGGCACAGGAAAACTAACATCACATTTCAAGCTGATGATTTCTGATACTATGTTAGTGCTTCTGAAAACAGGATTAAGTAATAGGCTCACCACTTATTTGCCTGAACAGCCATGTTGACAATAGCTTTGTAAATAATTTTCTAAGTTGCATGTCCACCAATATCATCTCTCAGAAGCAGGACATGCTGTCCATGCCAAAGAGCATTCAGCGGGTTTAGACTCACTTCCTAAATCTGTCAGCCCTTTTGTGCCCTTTAGCTCTCCCATAAAGTGGGGCAGTATTTTTATCTCCCTTTGAAGTCTTTGAAACTGTTGCAAGAGCAAAAATGTAAATAACTCGCGTGTCAACAGAAAGGAGGATTTCTGCCCCGCTCAACGCTTGGAGTGCAGAACGGCTTTGCTCAACATGTGGGAAAGGCCAGGAGTCTGGTTTAGCTATACTAACCTAGGGCTGGATGTGATATGTGGAGCAGCAGGATTCAGCAGGATGCATGACAGAGGTTCACACCGCTGCGAAACACACCTCACCCACAGCAACAGAAAACAAAATCCCTTTGTTTAATCCACTGGAAGACAAGAAACTCACTGAAACCCAGAGCTGAACTTTCAGCAGCTCTTCTGTGTTAGGCAACTAAAGATCTCCTAAGACTGTGCCCTGACACACGTACAAAAGACGCAAGATCTTATGGGAAGTCAGGGCTTTCCTCACCTTTGCAAATCCTGCAGCAGTCACGGCTAAACACAGGGTCAATGCCTGAGCGAACTTCCCTTCCCACAGGGAGGATAAGCTGCCTTAAACCCACCAAAACCAACAGCTGCGCAACACCTCTTATGTCTCCAACCTTGTTTGTAGTCTTGAGAACATAAGAGCCACTGAAGGGATTTTGGAAACCTTTTAGTTCAAATATCTGCCACCTGGAGACACCCTTACACCCCAGCCAAGCCAGGAGACAAGAGGTTTATAAGCCAGATCTAAAGGAAAACACTGCTTTTCACTAACACTTCCTGAGAACCTGAACAAATATAATCTTAATGCAAGTGAATTTCTAAGGAGAAGCAATGCTGCCAGGAGTACAGGTCCAAGTGCACACGGCAGCCATGGGCTCTGCTTTAGGACCAGCAGAACTGCAGACAGCACAAGGACAGGGAAAGGGAGAAAAGCCACTCCCCAAAACCAGTTCCTATGAGCTGTGAGTGGTGCTAGGCTGCCCATATTTGGGAAGCAGCAGCTAGAGCTTGGTGGGTGTCAGACAATGTCTTCTCCCCAGAGAAATCTGGGTTTGCCAGAAGAAGATATAAGTCATGGAAATACTGTATTTAGGGTTCCCCCCCCTATTGTGGGAACAATACAACCACAGGCTTCCCACCAGGGCACGGAAGCCTTAAGCTCCCATGTTATGTGGGCATCGAGAAATGGCTTTCCCCAGCTCTGTGGACACGTGTAGGTGTTGCGTTGGAAAGTTTTCGTTGCCATATCACTAACAACAGCTTCTGAATTTGGGTTGGGGAGGAAGGAGGTTTCGGCACCAGGTGGTGATGTGATGATGTGAAGTTCATATGCACTTGTGCCTCAATGACTTATAAGGATCTTTAATTGCCAGCATGAGGCCCCCACAGGGCTTTAAGAGAATATAGAACATCAGCCCTAAATCTGGTTTCCAGAGGTTAAAGCCCTGTTTCATCGTGGTGGGAAGCATTACCCTCAGCAGTGTTTCTGCACCACTGGGACAGCCAACTCAAGCCACAGGAGGGGCCAGGAGAGCCCTGGATGCACGAATAAAACATGAACCTGCTACTTCCATGACAGCCTGCTGCTTGCAGTCATTTTCTGTTATCTTTGTTATGACCCCATTAATACTTGACTGCTCAGAAACATCAGTGGCTCCTGTAGCTGGCACTAGACAGCCTTGCATTCGGCAGCCTCAGGGGCTCTACCCTTGCTCTTCTTGCTAATAAGTTTCCCATCGCTAACTCTTCCTATCACACAGTCAAGCCTTCTCAGGGCTTGATCCCCAAACCATGGGAATAAAATTCTCACAGTGCCTCAAGCCCTTTGAAAAAGAGTTGATAGCCACCCTGTAAAAAACCCAGTATTTCCAACTCATTTTGAAAGACAATTCAGTGAAAAATAGGTTGAGTCCTGTCTTTGTGCTGGCTTAGTTATACTTGATTTCATTTGCTATGGTGTGCATGTAGTTTCAGATTTTACCAGGGAGGTTAATGAACACAAAGCGCACCATGCAGGGCCACTTAGTGCAGCCTGTCGAGGGACACCCTGCCCTGGGCAGAGCCCAGCCAGGGGATGCTCCTGGTGGCCTCGGGAAAGCTGTCTGTCCACCTGCTCCAATGTTTGCCTGCAGGGACAACTTGATCCAATGCTAATCCCAAGTTTATTTTCAATGGAAACTTCCTTTTGTGCATGGAGAACTGGATAATACTTAAAGCATGGGGATATCACCCCATCCAGAACCCACACAGTTGATGCTGTGCTCCTTCCCCAGCTTCCCCATTATCTTGGTGATAATATAACTTGCGAAGAGTATTACTTCAACATTAGGTAGAAAGACCCAAGAGGTCTGAAAGTTTGTCCTGGACAATCTTCGTCTTTATTAATAGTAGACTTAAGCAGGCATTGGTGATTCACCTGTAGTTAAATGGGTAAACTACTTAATTTACACCAAGGGATTTATCTGGGAAAGAAGGAAAATAATTTCATGCCTCATTGTTTTTCTGCGATCCCGTTACACCAATGGATGACGCTTCCTTTATATCAGTCAAATATGAAATAGGAGCTGAGGAGCAGAGAAAGAATTGCTCTTGAACCGCTGCCTAGAGAAGGATGGAGGACCTGGCCCAAGCCTAGTTTCAGTGCTAAGTATCTTTTTCCCTCCCCCCAATATCTGATGATCTACAGGCTATGGTCACTGCAGCTGACAGTCCTGTGGTACCCAAGCACTTCTTTGCTCCTCCACCACCAAAGGTGAGGGCTCTCAGTGTATCTAGGGCATCCACCTCCACCGCAGGACGGACATGCGTGGGCAGGCGGGCAGGAGCTGAGCAGTGCGGAAGACGAAGGAAAGGCACTTCAGTAGCCTGAGGACTACCCACTTGCTAAAGTATCAAAGGCATGCTGCAGAGTGGAGGTGTGAGAGCTTTTCACAGGAGAGGTTGTCAAGATCTTTTTATAGATGGCAATCAGCACAGAGAGGTTTCGAGCAGGTTTTTCCTCCCGTACAGTTATACAAATAGTTCGCTAGTCGAGATGAGGAGTCAGATCCACGAGCAGCAAAATGACTGAAGTCTCCTCATCTCTGGTTTTGTTAGCTGCGGAATTTGTTGGAAACTAATAAAAGGTGAACCTGTGCCAGGAGCACATTCCTCCCTGGGGACCCTTTGTGGGGAGCGCTGCTTCACCCAACCTCTTCTCGTAAGGCCTGGAGAAACCATGAGACGTGACAGAAATCAGACAAAGAGTTCGAGTCTTCCCAGGGAATGACCAAGTGGTTTCATAAGGACACAAGGCTCTTCTTCGTTTACAAAAATCATAGCACCAGATGTTACACAAACGCTCTATCTTAACGGACAATCTCTCTTTTATGTTAGCTGAGGTATCATATGTTACTACAACACCATTTTGTGTGATTAGCAGAAAACCTAGCACCTAAGGGTCTATTTTAAGAGATTAAAAATCCACAAGGGGTTTCACACTTAAGTTATCTTTGTAAGACGAACAATGCCGCAACCTTAAAATAGTTCATGAGCACTTCACTCTGCAAGTTTTTTCCACTGCACCCAGATAGGCATCTCCTCGACAAGCGTGCCAGGGTCAGCCGAGCCCTGCTTTGTTCCACAACGCCCTGTGCGCTGAGGCTGATTCACAGCTCTGCTTGTTGCTCCCCTGTGCATTCAGTTCTGCTGCCCTGGTAGTCCTGAGAGCAAGACTGAGCACTCCTGGACCTCTGAACACTGTTCAGAGGAACTGGTGGCCCTTGAGCTGCTGCGACTAACAGCAGTGCAGACACTTCAATGTGTAGGTGCAAGGGAAAAAGGAAAATAATTTAAAAAATAAGAAAAATAATTAAAAAAAAGAATCACACCCACCTCCACCCTCATCCACACAGGCACTGGAGATGACTAAGAACAATCCAGCTGTCTTTCCCAATTTCAATGAAGAGGTTTTAGTCTTCACTGTGGGCACTGTAAAGACACAGCATTGGCTTCTTTCTGGTGCAAGAGCCATTTCCACTATGAATCACTGTTTCCTGATTCAACAGCAGCTAGGCTTTCTGTCTGCAGGTATTAAGAAAGAGAGGGTGACGCAGCTAACCTTACTGCACATCCTCGCCATGATTTCACCCAGCCCACCTTCTGGGGTGAGCATCCTCTTTGAAAATCAAGAGAGGAGGGAGCAGCCATGGCCATTGCTCTCCCTCCGCTTTGGCCGAGGCAGTGGGTCAGGCAGCCCCCCAAAAAGTTTCAAAATCAGGGTCTGATGCCAATGGTGACTGACAGCTCCATTACACAATGTCAGCTCCAGGGCTGTGACAACCACGCTGGGAAAGTCCTGCAAAACTCAACAGTCATCTCAAAGAGTTGATCTACAACCTGAGGTACAGACAGGAGCCCCTGTCTGCAGCCAGGGCCTGGTCTTCTGCTCAGCTTCTGATCCCCCCAAGATATTACAAATTAAATTATATGGACCTTTTCCAGTCCAGAGAAGGAAAACTTAGAGCAGCAAAACACCTGGATATATTTTGGATATATTTGGCTAACGTTTTTCTGAGTTTTTTCTGGCAAATTTCAGCAGAACTGAGACATGCTGTCACAATACTGCAAATTGCCTCTTGGAGCTGAACTTTCCCGTCAGACCCAGAGGATAGGTGCAACTGTGCCTCCTTTCTGATGTAGTCCAGCACCAAAGCCCAACACCACAATGAAAACTAATGGCCCTGGTGGCCCCACAGCCAAGTGCTGCACAAGCATCTGGATGTGGGGAACACCACATCTAGTGGATGGAAACACCAACCCTTGCCTATAATTTTTTGAGCTGTGACACTGTTTTCTGGACAAAACCAGAGACTTCTCTGCAAAACATTGTTATCACCCCCCTCCTCCTCCCCTCAGTCATCTGCTGTTTCCTGGAGAATGTATTTTACCTGTCTGACCTATAGGACAAAATTACCTGAGCTGTCTGAAGCCAACAGCCTCAGTCATGCTCACTGGAGGCAACAAGTTGTTTCTGATCAGAATGGGTTGTAAAACCCAGTGATGGAGCAGACAAAACCTTGCAGCTTGTTCACCACATGCAGCCAATTTCAGAAGTTCCTCCAAAATGAATAATGTGTCAGATAGCAACTTGTCAGGTTTTTATCTCATTTATGGAGGGGACACTTCTTCCTGATTCTCTGTGAAGAACATGGGAAGGACTGATATTCCCTAAAAAAACCCCAAACCAAAGTCAATGAGAAAACTCTCACAGACATGTAAAGGCGTGATGGCTCTGTGGCCTGTTTACAATCCTTGCTGGCATTAATTTCAGTTTGAGTGCAACAGGGACCTCCGTTTCCACATGAAAGAGAGAAGTTGGCATCACAAACCACGCAAAACTGCAGACGGTCTCATTTTCTTGGCAGAGGTGCCCTGCGAGTAGTGTGGTTTCTCAGCTGGAGGTGATCTGGAGGATGACCAAAGCTCAGCCTGCTTTATTTTTGTCCTCAGCAGCTTGCATTGAATAAGTTGGAGTTCTTGTGGTGGAAGAGCACTGTCTCAGCTGTGGTATGCAGACCAGTCCCGCCAGGCTAGGGAACAGGACACTGGGACATAAGCAATACTTACGGCTCTCTCACGCAATTGAAGGCAGGAGTTGCTACTCCTGAGCCCTGCCAATCTTCCAATCCAGGCTGCCTAGCAGGAGGCCCCAGCAGTGGGATCCTAAGGAGGACAGGAATGTAATCCTGGGCTCTATCAGCTAATACACGTAAGCCATAGGAATTAACTATAATTTACAAGTCTTTAAAGCAACACACAAGAGGACAAGTCTTTCAAAAGCACCTGAGGCGATTCTGAACAAAGTCTCATTGACTTTGAGTAGCACTTCTGCTGTTACGTGCCTTAGGTGTCTCCAAAAATCCTACCCAGAGATGTAATGTAACACAGGTTGGACAGGAGTGTGCAGCTCAGCCTGCTGGTTTCTGCTTATGATTATCTTAATCACAGCAGTTTGGTGTTGCAGGGCTTCATGCAAAGGCTTTATTTCTGACACATCTCAGAGTGACCTCCATCTTACAAGCTCTGCACTGAAGCGCTGGTGTGAACAAAAACAAGGTCTCAAAAAGAAACTCAGCTATGACGGTTCCAAAACTTTCTGATTTTGCTTGAGTTCAGTACAAAAGTGATCATAATTCAACCCAGGTTAGAGCTAAAGGGCCTTAAGAAGAATTGTCCTCTTGCTGAGTTTGGCTGGCACTTTAAAGAGGCTGCTCATGCAGAATGCAGCTGGGCAATGGTGGGGCACCAACTCAACTTGCCCTCAGCCTTTGCTGCTGCCTTTCCACTAGAAACATTGAATTTTGAGTCCCAGGGTGCAAGTCTGGAGTCACTTTTGCCACTGCTCCTCTTTGCTGCAATCCAAGTGGGAAGGAATGGATATTACTGCCCTTGTGTGGGACGAAACGCCAGTCTGCATCTTGACAAGCGGGTCTTCAGCCACAATGATCCTCAGATATAACACAGAATATTTGCACTTGCACACTTCTTGCAAAAAAGAAAATTAAATGTTACTTGTGTACCTATTTCAGCATGTATCTGCAGAGGGGTGGAGCGCAGGTTTCCACAGAGCATTTGAGAGAGCTTTCAGTGCAGCAATGCCGTACTAAAAGAAAAAAAAACACAAAGAAAAAAAGAAAATAAGCAGGACTTTTCTTTTGTAGCCTTTTCACTCTCAGCCCCGCTCTGCCGTTTCCAAAATCCCGCTTTGGCTCTGGCTCATCACAACACGCTGGGGACAACGTCCCTCCCTGACTACGGGCTCCCTGCTCCCTGTGCCGGTGTCCCTGCCCTCCCAGTGAGGACACTGCCGAGCGCTCCAGCTGGGCAGGGGGACCAGGCGCTTCCCGGCCGGCAGCGCTCGCCTCTCCCAGCCGGCGCCTGCAGCCGCCGCGGTGCATCACAAGATGTCGTTGCGGTGCCGCTTTTGTCCCTCCTGCCCAGCCCCGCGTCCCTCGCAAGGAAACGCACCGCCTTTCCCGTCCAAACCCGAACGGGAGTGCTGCGGGCCGTTTCCTCGGGAGCACCTAGTGACATTTACGGACAGGTTTCCTGCAGCGTCCGGTGAAACAACGCGTGCGGGGAGAGGTGCCGATGTTTTGCTCTCGCCACTCATGCCGGGGCGTGAGCGAGCATCCAGTGGTCTCCTCCCGCGCCACGGCCACAACATGGATGCTCAGGACTTGCAGCAGCACCTTGAGACACGAGCTGGGTCATGTATGGACTCTGTCCTGCCTGGACCTTGAGTGCAGGGCTGCCTTGGATAGGCACAGCAAGTGCAGGAAGACTGCTCGGATGGGATTGCCGTGATTCTCTCTCACGTGGAAAAGAAGTGCTTAAGGATAAAAACACACCCCTCATTGCTGTAGTGTGGAAGCCTGTGCTTGTACAGCACCCATGGAGAGGGGCACATGACTACTCTTCCCACCACCACGCTGAGACTGGGGACTTTCAGAGCTGTGGGTACTGCTGGCTCTTTGTCGGACCCTGGACTTTGTCGAGCCAGGCCAGCAAAAGCCTAGAAGGAGAAGAAGTGCCTGCAAGGCTTAGCAGCTGGCCTGAGCTCATAGAAGAGATGTGATTGCTACATGGACTTCAGCAGAACTTGAAAACTCCTGTAGCTGCCACAAAACCTTTCACAGTCTACCGCTGGATAAAATCTCCAGTCTTTTTCCATACTGTAAATTTAAGATGGAAGTTGCGTTTTGCAATGCCTAATTTAGCACAAGCTGTTTTGGGGATGCAGTGCTGTGGTATAAATCAAGACATGTTCAGGCACCCCCAGTAAAAAGACACAGGTCCCCTGCATGTTTGGCGGTGACCATCCTTTCAAAATCCACATCATTCTTGGGGCATTTTGCACACTCCAGAACAAAAACTGCGCTGCTGAAACCACTGGAGATCTGATAATATTTAGGATATCTATGACTTAGTTTGATGTGTTTCCCTCTGTAATATTCATGCCTTTCAATACTCAATTTCTTTGCAAGAAGCACCTGGCAGATGGTATTATTTACTTTTAGAAGAACTTGTGCAGCAGCTACACTAAAGCCCAGCAAGAATTTTTCCACAAAATGGATTTAAATTACAGACAACCCCATTTCCTCCTAGGATGTCACCAGCTTTAACTGAGATCAGGGAAGTCTTCCTGCATGGATCTAATCCACAGCCCTTCAACTCCAGCCCAAGGGCTGACCACATGACTGTGTTGGACTTCTACCAAATTCACACAAAAAGCTTTTAATCAGTTTTTAAAAAACTGAGTGCTACTTCTAGAAAGCGGCATACAGAGCCTTCCCTAAGGGCTTTCATGGTGGACAGCCCTTAAGGGCCAGTACAGGGTTTGGTTAGTGTTTACATGCTACCTTAAAAAATAAATTCAAGTATATTTGAGTCAGGATATTCCTCTGTCTGTCTCAAGCACCCTTCAGTGAACTCCCTGCTAAATCTTTAGTGGTGCCACAGCTCACTTATTTGTAAATTTTGTTTATACCTGGTGAATTAAAGCGTGTGAAACTTAAGCACGTTTACTTGGTTTCTGAGTTTCCAGAAACACAGAAACCTTTACTCAGAAATCCTTTACGCAGCAGGAGGAAGTTCCTTACCCTTCTCACTCTTCTGAACACCCGCTCAAAGGAAATAAGCAGCAATTCAGCATCCTTTTTTACAACCTGCCAAAATCCTAGAGGTGCTTTACATCCTTCGTTCCTCCCCTTGGGCAAATGGCACGAAATAAACCAGCTCATAATCCCATCTGTGGCCCAGTGTGACAAGAAAGCCACACTCCTTCACAGGTTCAGCAGCAGCCATCTCTGAAAGCTTTTTTGGAAAGAAATGAGATTCCCTCACTTGCTTTGCCAGAGCAAGAGGTTTCAGACATCGAGTGGCAGAAGCGCCTCTACAAATCCACTGGAGCCTGCCCTGTGAAACACAGGGGACCCTGTGGCCGTCCTGGAGGTGTTTTTAAATTGAAATCTCCTGTAGAAATATGAAGTCACCCCAGTACATGCGTTGCCATCTCCAGATCAGAGAAAAGCATATTATAAACACTGCCAGCGCCTATTAAGGGGTTTCGCTTTACTGAATATGGCAAACACAAATAAGTGTTTGAAGGCTGAACTAACTCACAGAGCTTTAGCTTTTGGATCGCTTACTAATGAACTCCCCATGGTCCATCCATTTAATTTCATTAAGTTGCCAAGACAGTTCCAGTTAAAGGCCTGGGTCAAGCGACACACTGCTGTTTTTTCAGAGACCTCATTGGGAAAAAGCACATTCCTCTATTTAAATAGATAAATTTTTATAAATATCTGCATTGTGCAATAACCTAAACAGAGTGTTTTTCCCCAGCATATCACTGGAAAACCCAGCAGGAGTCACAAGCAAGGATCATGCTTTTATTTTCTGGGATTTTCTGCTTCTGAGGCCAGCAGGTCCACTCAGACCTTGCTGACACTGCAGTACTCTCCCAGCTCGGGTTAACTGCTCATGTTTTCCTCTCCCCCTTCCCAGATTCAGGGACTTCAGCCCACAGAGGTAGGATATTGTAACAGGGAATTGCAGCCTGGTTCAAGGAGAGACACTTAACCCTGTGGCTGATTTCAGTACCGTCTCACTACTTTGAACAAGACTATTTAGGCTTGTCAGTCCATTAGGTCAGTCCTTGTTGACAGATTTCGGGCTGGGATGGAGAAAAAGGGAGGCCAGGCAGGCTCTGGGTAAATATGGCCTGGCCTGTCCCACTCACAGCTGCAGGAGAGCCACGGTCAGCTCCTGCATCCCACAATATCCAATGGTTTATATTCTGACCTGCAGCCCACCAGCAGCAGTTCCATCCCACCCCTCAAGCCCACAGCTGGAGACAACGTGTGAGCTGAAACCCACTCCTGGAGAACCTAGCTCCTGTCTCCCTGGGCTACCGAAGCCTTTCTCACTGATCTCACAGGTTTTGGACTCAGACCATAATAATCTGCGCAATCAGCAATCCTTCGGCAAGTGAGCAGGGCCGTGAGCCGAGGACGACCGAGGGGAGTGAAATTTAATTTACAGAATGGATGGCTGTCAGTGCCACATCCTCCCGGCTGCATCCAAGTGGGACTGCAGAATGCTCCAGCTCCAGGTGAGAGGCTGCTGCAGCGCTGACTAGCCCCTGCTGGGCACATGGCCCCACATCCACTGTCATCTTTCAACCCCAGCCAGTAACTGGGACTACGCTGCCCCTCGCTCATCCTCCCCATGCCTCCCTCAGAAGGGCAGGGAGAAGGGGGAGAAAAGGAGGGGAAAGGGAAAAAACCCCCAAACTCATGGGTTGAGATAAAGACAGTTTAATAGAACAATAACAGAAAAGGAAAAAACCAACAACAACAATAAGAAGAAGAAAAAATATGTAAAACACAAGTCACTCTCACCACCTGGTGAATTGGTTGCCCAACCCGACCTGAGCAGGGATTGCTGATGCCCCAACCCCCAGTCCAACCCTCATTTATAAACCAAGCATGACATCTGTGGTACAGAATATTCCATTGACCATTCTATCGTTCTGTCTATGCTCCTTCTCAGCTTCTATGGGAAGCTGAAAAAAGTCCTTGACTAGTATAAACATCACTTAGCAACAACTAAACCAATATGCATCATTGTCATTCCTTTCATACCAAATCTAAAAACACAGCAACCACTAGAAAGAAAATTAACTCCACCTCAGCTGAAACCAGGTCATCTACTTACACTTAGTGATGCTGAGTTGTCTCTTCTCGTGTCCAGCTTCAGGGCTTTTCCTTGATTTATTCTTGACCTGCTTTGTCGACTGCAATGTTGCGTTGCCTGTGAGGGGTGCAAGGAGGTACCAATCCAGCACAGCCACTTTGTCCCCCAAATTCAGCCTCAGCCAGCAGTGACCCTTGCCCCAAACTGCCTATGAGGTGTAAGCACACCTTGCTGGTATGCTGTTTCATCTTGGCAGCTCTCACTGCAGCAACCCGCATGAATCCTAGAGGCTGGAGCCGGCAGGAATTGCCCTGAGAAAAGGAGAATGGTCGGATGGATGTTGCAGCGCTCGGTAACGTCAGGCCAGCAAAAAATAGCATTGAGACACTGTGCGGTACCACTACACATGGATATTCATAGCAGGGAGGCATTTATCCCAGTGCAGTAAGGGAACTGCTAAAATATATGATTTAATAAAAGTACAAATGTGATTCCCCAACACCTGATTTCCATGCTGGGACCTGTAGATCTCATACAAGCCCCACCAAAACATCAAAGAAATAGCTGGCAAAGCCAACACCAGCCAGACCTAACTACAAATCCTACTGCTTTCAGCAGCCTTCACGTTAAGCCCCTTTTCATTAAGGCTGTTGATCCCGAAGATGGACTTAGACACCCAAGCTCTCATGGTGCTTTAAGATATGGGTGTAGGAAGGTAACTTTTAAAACTGGTTTGTTCCCCTCCCCGCCCCTCCTTCCTCCCACTACAAAAAGGAGCATATCATGATACCTCAGCATTTTGTACCCAGAAAAAGATGGTGATCCTTCCCCAAGGGCACCAGGAAGTCAGTGGATGTGGTATGTGACATTGTGCCCTGGCCGCTCCAAGGAACTCAGGTCACATTCACAGCAATATGTAGAATGTGCATGCCCACCACTTAGTGAAAATGCAATATTTACAGCTGGCATGAGGAATTTTGCGGGGCAGTTTTTAGAAGAACATAAAGGAGGTGGTCACTTTGTGCTGCTGTGCCAAGGCAAAAGGCAACAGCATCTTCGCAGGCACTTAGCAGGCATTCACATCCCGGCTGCCTTGGAGGCTTCTCAGGGGTGAGGAGGACTTTTTTGATGGACATTCTTTGTGTATGATAACTTAATCTCATATGTTCAGGGGAGAGAGGGGAAAAAAAGGAGCTCCCCACCCCAATTTGCAGCTGCAATCTTTGCTTCATTGAGGAAAAAAACCCACCATCATCTAAATTCACAGTAGACATTTCTATTAACAGGGATAGGGTTTGGATTTAGGTTCAGAACCAGGGCAATATCACTCTCAGACAGCTCTTTGCAGATGTTAATCTTTCTCAGAGCAGTTATTCCTGTGCAGAGTGCCGTGCATTGTGGAAATACAGAGAAAATAAAGGATGGTCAAGAATAAATTACAGCGAGATTGAGTGTGTCTTTCTCAAAGATATGCCCTAGTTCAGCCACAAGTTATTTGGCTCTGTGCAGGAATCACTGAATAAAGGTTTATGTCCCATGTTATGCAGGGAGTGAAACGAGTTTGGCACGATGTTTCCTTCTGCCCTAACAAGATGTGGTCTCTCTACAGCCTTGTCCTGGCACGGGGCTGCTGCCAGCAGTACATCCACTGTCAAGTGTCCCAGATGGAGATCTGTCCCTTTCAATTACAAATTTAGTGGAAAAAATGGAAATAGAATAAACTAAACTAAACTAAACTAAATTAAAAGCTGTGGCGATCCTTCTGGAAAGTGAAAAATCAGTAGCTGGCTTTTAAAAAATGAATAGAGTTGAGATATAGAACTTGCCACTGTCATGTCCAGCTTCCATCCCAGGCCCCGGCATGGGGATACTCACTCTTGTGGGATGTTGCTAGTGATTTCAGCAAAACTTCTTGAAAAGTATGGCTTTATGTAAAGAGGGCCATAAGAGTCACAGCAGAGAAAATGGCTTGCGCTCATCATTTGTTTTATATATATTGTAAAGATGTGTCTGGGATGATTGAGCTGTGTGTCTGCATTACCTTATTATTTACAGCTTTCAAATATTCATAAGAAAAGTGTAAGTACTTGATAGCTGAAGATAGCCATTCTGTACTTACACCATATTTGCATGAAAAAAACCTACTGAAGCTCTTGTGTAAGTCACACTAATCCTCTGCCTCATAAGTTTTAATCAGTGAAACTTGGAAGGAAAACAGCAGAAAAGGGGGAGTTTGGAGACTGCTGACAATAATTATTTGGACATCAAGAGACATCCACACAGAGACATAGACAGGATCTCTTTTAGTGCAGTTAGAGAAGAGATTAATAGCCTGAGAGGGATATAATAAATGATCAATACAGTGGAACTTGGCTACTTGCACCAAAGGAAAAAATACCTACTGTGCTTTTTTTTTCTTTCTCTCTTTCTTTCGATTTTTGTCCCTTCAGAGAAGGCAGCATTTTTAGGAGGAAAATCCTGCACTCTCTGCACCATCCTGGGGTGCCTGTACCCTAAGAACGAAGGGAAAAGCCTGGCTTTGCCCCTGCGGGTTAACAGAGCTGTTTAAACAAGGTCTAGCAGGAGTGAGGAGATCTTCCTCTGACACATGTCTATGCAGCAAGCAACTACTGTCCAGGAGCTATGAAAAGTCCCTAGTCCATTGTTCACCAATCTGGGATTGGATTTACTTCATTAAAAATAGTTAATGGAATGTTAATGGCACTTAATTGTATTCATTGCACTGGTTTTGCAGCGATTTTTTTCCTTGATTCACAAAGATGGGATTAAGTGCTAATGTATTGCAGGCTGCTGAAATGTATAACCTGCGGTCATGATTTTAAACACATGTAGAGGTGCTAATTGCATTCAGTTGACACAACTGTAGATGGGAAGATCATTTTTCGCACCTTATCAGCGCTGGGGAGGCGCTAACTGCATTCAGAAGACACCACTGCTGTTACAAAGGTAATTTCTTGCACTTCATCAGAGCTTAACACATGCTTAGCGATGCAGCTAGCCAAAAATATCGTACCATCAGAGTTAATGAGGTGCTTGCACGTTTTTAACAAATGGGAATTGTAAAAAAATTTCCCCACTTTTTTTTTTTTTAAATAAAGAGTAACAAATTCCTGCAGCTGGCACGTTGCTGGAGTTGGTGGTTGCCTACCTCATTGCAATTTCCGAGCGTGCTGCTAACGCTTTCCGGTGGCTGGATGCCGGCACTGATTGCGCGCAGTTCTGGCTGTGAAGTGCAGAGAGTCCTGCAGCAGAGAAGAGCAGGTAAAACAGCCCCTCTCTGGTTCCAGAGCCTGTGAGGGCAGACTGAGGCATCAGAAAATACTTCTGGGCTTCTTTGAACCTCAGCAGAGATGCAGGTAAAGCTACTTTGCTTACCTTGTTTAGTTTTCTGTTGCTCCCAAATTCTGGGTAATCCCTGAGGTCTGGGCCATGCAGGCAGCACATTTTGGCTAATGCTCTTCTCTTGCAGCTCTCCCACTTCCCTGCCACCACGTCCACCAGTATATCGAGCAGCCAGCCTGGTGCTAGACCAAGCAGAGCTCTGCTGCTTTGCAGCTCGAGGAAGGGCAAGGAGACACCCTCTTGGCCTCACCTAAGCATACCAAGAAGATTTGTGTGGTGTCCAGTATCGCCTCTATGGCAATAGCCCACTCCTTTTCATCCCATGTTCTTCTGCTCTACTATCTCTAGCCTGTCTCCAGGAAGTGCTGCTAGTGAAAAAGATAAAGCTTTTTTTGCCAGGTAGTTGAAGATGGTTTGAGATCGGAAGTCATAATTCTGTACAATTGCAGTGTATTTTACTATGCTATGAATGGTTCTCTTCCCCTCCTCCTACACTTTGAAGATTCTTTGACTCTTCTCTGAATCTGCTCATGGTCTTCGACTGAAAATCCCCTGTTTACAAGGTGGAACACGCTGGGGTCATTAGGCTGTCCTGGGTAATTTGGACATACAGCGATGTGGGGCAGGGCTGCTCTAAGGCAAAAATTCCTACTGAAAGGAGTTTCTCTCTGCTTTATATAAAGAAGCCTACAATAAACCATTCTGTTGGGAATAAAACTGGCTGGTGGGAGAGCATCTCAAGGCTCCTCTGCCGCAGGCAGGCAACTTAATAACACGACCCGGGACTTTTTGCTTCCCCTTCTCCAGCTTTGACAGCATAGGGTGATCAGGTTCTCTTTCTCACACCACCCCCAAAATTAACGCCATGTCACTTAGAATAGCAAGTGGCAAGACATGACTGTTCAGCCTTCACAGCCAGAAGACCAAGTCCTGCACTCCTATCTCGCTGTCGGGTTCCGAGCAGAAAGGATGCACGTCTGAGAGGTGCTGGCATGAAGATGAAGGGTGTGCTATCAGCAGCGCTAGCAGAGCAGAGCACACCGGACAGCAAAAGCACACCTGCACAGGTGGTGCTGAGGGTTAATATTTACATGTGCCTTTAGATGGCTTTACTGTATGTACCTCATACAGTACTCAGTGTTTTCTCAGCTGTGCTGCTGAGCAGCAGTCCCAGCTAGCAAAAGCAGGAGCCAATGGCCAACCTGAGCTGTACTCACAGCTGTGAGCGCGGCAGAGACTTACCCAAGATGGAGTCAGTAACTTCAAGAGAAACTATTTAAAAGCAAAGAAAAAAAAAGCGCATCTCTAACCCCCAAAATACCCACTTTAGGTGCCTGCGTTGAATGACGTGCTGGTATGATGTTAAACAAAAAGCAGAAATGTTAACTAAGAGAAGCATGAATATTCCCCCACATTACCTCCAGAATCCTTGAGCAAATAAAGCTAATCTGAAGACACAAAGGTAGATTTGCAAAGCAAATTTACTCCGTTAATACACATGTGCCACTCCTGGGGAGAAGTGAGGGAGATGAGAGCAACCACCCCAAGCAGATTGCCTGGCTGACGCTGCGGCGCCGTATCTCAACAGCATTGAACTGGGATAACAACCACAGCCTCCAGCCTATGGCTTTTTATTTTGCCTCATAAGACTTTCTCAAGCTCTCCTTGCAGAGTCAGTCAGCATGTGCCCTATCTCTCATTGTTTTCTGTGGTTTGTTTTCTTCTTAATAGCTCTTTTCTTTGCAGAAAGAATCACAGCTTTCCCTTAACATAGTAATATGAACATCCCTGGCTGCACAGTAAAAGTTGGCTGCCAAACATGTTTGTGTAGCTGCCCTACTGCAAACTAGAGGGTTGAGCCCCCAATTCACACCAACAACGGCAGGAAATTAGCACTTGGGGTGACTTTCTTGCTCAGAGTGGCAGGTTCAGTGCCAGTTGCTTTCCCTACCAAAGCTCGGATTCATCCTGGGTCCTCCCAAAAGACATATTTGTGGAGCACTGATCCAGTCCTCCAGCAGGTGGATGCAACATCTCTCCTTCAAAGAGAAAAAAAAAAAAAGAAAAAGAAAAAAATCCAACAAAAAGCTCCCATTGTTCAAGTAGCTTCTGATGTTCTGACACCCCCCACCCCCCAGGTCCATCTGATGGAAGGTTGTCTCAAAACGTGCCTCACCTGATGAAAAGTTATCTTGAAAAGCAGCTGGGGCTAAACAAACCTGACCACATTAATCCCAAGGCTCAGGGTATAATGTGTCCCAGTGCAGACAGTGCAATTACTTCTGAGTGCGTCAGCCTGTCCAGCCATCTGGTTTTGGTGGCCAGCAGGCCCTCACCATCATGCCCTTGGCCACCATGGCTGCTGTGCAGAGCCTGGGTAGCAGACAGCATGAGAACCGGGCTGTTGGCGATACTGGGCATACTGGTGCTTTCCAAGCCTGGGGCTGCAATCATAGCAACCAGCTTCCTGAGAGTACAGTAGCAGCAGATTCACAAACAGCAAAGCAGAAGATGGGACCCAGCATTTTACCCCAGCACTTTGCTAAAGCCAAGCACAATGGCTTAAACAGAAACAAATCTCAGCTTTCCCAAGCTCTGGAAGGAAGATTAACTTCAGGGGGAAAAAGGAAAAGAAAAAGGCCTCCAGAGGCTTAATTTTATCTTTCTCCATGTTGACTTCCCAGCTGGAGCTGGTAGCCATTCCCAGCAATTTTGATGTTTAGGAGCAGCTCACCCCCATGCACCTTCTTCCTGCTCTCCCAAGGGTCCCCGCATACCCTGAGCTGTAACAGATAGCAGCAATGAGGGTATCCCTCCTTCACGTCCCTCTTTGCTTCTCAAGTCTCCAGCATATTAAATGGATTGTATATAATATAAAATAAGTGGTCTCAAAGATGCTCCATTAACAGAGGTTTGAGTGTAGCCATGGGTAGAGCAATGTTTTTTTCGGTTGTGTAGTGCATTAAGCAGACAGAAGAGATTTGCTCTGTAGCATAAATTAACATGATCCTAAGGCAGCATTCATTTGCATTCAATGACACACCTTCTTAGGGAAATGCTTTTCTTATTAAGCGTGCTTTGGGTGGTAAAGCTTGACTAGCACTGTGTTCGTGACTCTCCAATTCAGATGCAGATGGAAAGATCCCAGGAAGGAGCTGGGAAGCTCGTCGCCGAGCCTACCCACAACAAGACACGTCTGGCGGCTGCTCATTTCTTCAGCGCTCTAGGAGAGATCACGCTTACGTGGAACTGGTGAATCATCAGCTACGACAGCTGGAGGGGTTTCCTCATCTCCCGCAAAAAAAAAGGTCATTCTTTCATCGGACAGTTTTCACCCTTGTCACAGCACACAGCCCGGGAGGACCCCTCGCCACTTCCCTCTGCTGCGCTCCCACAGGTGGTATTGCATTGGTCACGCAAGAGCTTCCCTTCCCTGCCAGTGGTCTCTCTGCAGGTCAGTGCCTTCCCTGGCATTATCCTTGGGAGAAAATGCATCTTCTGTGCTGGAGTTCGGGAATTACATGCTCAATTCTCTCCTCTAACAGCAGCTGGGGCAGTTACACAATTTGACTATGGTTCTTTCCCCAGCTCTAAAATGGGAAGAAACCTACTTATTTCCTCCTGTATCTTTAACCACAGCCATATCTTTATACCCATTCCTTATCTATTTCAGTTTAAAACAGAAAGCAGGATTATTTCTACATCACCTGCAGGCTGCCTGGGCAGTGCGACCTCTTTGGGATAATTAACGAGGCCATTGCAGAGACGTCCATGTCGCCAGCTTTGCTCGGGGTCTGACGGCATTTCGTTAGCACCAATAGTAACTAATAACACAGGGGGAGCTGAGGACTCTTCCTCCGGGGGAAGAAACACAACCCAGTTGACTGCAAGATGAAATTTACTGCAATATGAAGGGATCACCATGGAAACCTCTTTATTTTATTTCAGCCAATCTTTCTGTGCTGTCACTAGCAATATCACCTTCTCACTAGCCATAAAGAAAGGATTCCCAGAGAGGTTTGTAATCCTCGCTGGCTGGCCGAGCCACCTGCCGGGAAGACATTTTTTCTCCAGGAAAACCATTTTCTCTCTTCTTCTTCTCCTTGTCAGGTGTGACTTCACCAGTAAAGGATAAGGCACCGCTCCCATCCTGCACTGCTCCTCCTGTGAGGATGCTAGATTTTAACTTTGAGAATAAGAACAAGTACAAGCAGGAAAACCTGCTATGTTACCTGCTATGATCTGCTATGCCACTGCCACCATTTTCCTCTGTCCCCATAACTCCTGGCAAAGAAAAGGGATGTTTTGCCATGCATCTGCTCTTAAGCACTAGCCTTTGAGAAGCTGCACATCTCAAAAGACAGCTCGCACCTTTGTGTGAGCAGGGAAGTAGGATAAAACCAGCACCTTCTCCCTGGAAAACCTGAAATGAGACCATTTGGAGGAGTCCCACCAAGCGAGGCTCCACTTGAATCTTCTTTGCAGGAACTTGAAAAAAAATGAAATAATCCATTTTGGCTGTGGTGACAAATGTGAGCAAGGGCAGTGCTGTCTCTTTGGAGAAACTACATCTCCCTACACAAACACTTAACAGAAAACAGGCTCTTTGCATGGCACAGACCCATCCTGGTCCTGTGGCTGTAGACAAGCAGCAGTTTCAAACCCTGCATCTCAAAGTGCGAACAGCTTTGGTTTTGGAAGATCATCATGACCAGAATTGTGGAGGAAGATAAGTAAGTCAGGCTTTTCAGATGCTTAGTGAGTCCCATCTGGGCTTCCTTGATAGCCCATACAATGAAACTCTCCATTTACATTTGCAGTCATCAGTAAAAAGACTTCAGGCCACCATCCTGCCCATTGAGGGGCGTTTCTAAAATGATCAGTGGTTTGAGGAACATCGGCATTGTGCGCAGGATGTGTGACAGCCTCGCGTGGTTCTGCTTTCCCTCCGGGGGTGCTTGGGATGTTCTGAAAGATCGCTTCCCTTCAAGTGGAGCACAAACTCTCATTCTGGAGAAGACACCACATTGCCTTTTCGTGCCTGGATGAGCACAAGTACCTATTTGCAAATGAACTCCCTGCCAGACCAGCTCCCGTCCCCAAACTCGGCCAGGTAGAGAGTTAATGACGGCCTCCACCTTGCAGGGTGCCCACATTCACCCATCACAAGTGCTGTCCTGAAAAGATGTCTCCTGTAGCTCCAGCTTATTGCATTAGCCACAAGGAAGCATGCAGATCTCGGTGACCTGATTTGCCCCAGAAAACACAATTGCCTCCAGCAAAGAGAGGTTTGTCAGCAAGCGCAGCACTTGAGCAGGGAGAAGGCCGTGATTAGCAAGCATCCCCATGCCTTCTGCTGTAAAATTGCCTTGCCTCTAATTACTTCATGCCAAGAAATAGCCTCCAATATATAAGAGGAAGCAGAATCCTGAAGAGAGCTCGCTTGCTGACAAAGCCCTCAGGTAAGTTCAAAGAACAGCAGCTGCTAAAGAAACATCACCTTGCCTTTTAGGCAAGGAAATATTATTTACAAACTCTACATATTCTGCAGTTAATTCATGATTGAGATATTACAGCTGCAATATCATCCAGGGCAGAAGAAACTGAAGTCCAGAGTACTCTCATGGAGTGGCACATGCATCCCGAGAAGGGCACTAACAAAGACATTGGAAACTTAGTTTGATGCTTTGGAAAAGCCGCACATTTTCTATTAACTTTTTTCCCCCAAAATAAATAAATTATAATAGATACATTTAAATTAAATGAACCTGTAAGTCAGCTTCCTTTCTGAGCTTCAGGGTAGATGACCTCCTAAAGACTGGCCTCACTAGCCGTGCCTATGAAGAGGTAAATAAAGCAATCACATGGGCAGGTGGGCAAGCTTGACCCCCACACATTGTGAAGATGCGTCATTTCAGATGTACAGGAGGTGTTTCAGTTTGTATTTGCTAAATAGTAATTTAAAAGCCCCACTTTTTATGATGGATCAGTCATTGCGGTTTGCAAGACAGGAATGTCCACCCACTGAATTTATAAATTTAGTCATCCTCATTCCCTATCGGCTCATCTTCAGCTGAATTACAAGGTACAACCTGGGGCATTTCTAGATCTGCTTCCTTAATAAGCTCATTTCTCAGTATAAACACTGAAGCAAAGTGGGAATTTTCTACCTCTTGTCATCAGGAGCATGTCCCAGGCCCGTCGTGGCTGCCAGAGAGGAAGGATGGGGAGGAGAGGTGAATAAACAGAAAATGGTGGGATACTTTGGAAAATGGCTTAGGTTTACCACTTGTATTCCACCTTTTCTGTGTGGCAGTTTTAGGATGCTCCATTTGTTGTCTTCTCCTTGTCTATCTTGTTTACCTCGAGTGCTTCTTCAGAGCAAAGACCATCTCCCACTGTAATTTGGTACTCTATTTGATGCTAGAACAGTCTGTTCTCAGGCAAGGTCATTCAGTACTTCAGTAATATAAATAACGAGATCTCAAGTCTATTTTTGACATGATGTTATTGTGAAGGAAGTTGAAGAATCATTTTTTCCTATGAAGCACAGTTAAATACTTTAGAGAAAACATTATAATATCACACACAGCAAACATCTGTTGAAAGAGCTCCTACAGAAGAGCCTTAAAAATTTGGCAGGCATAGGCTTATCCTAAGATCAGGTGGAGTGATCTCCCCCAAAACCTTTTTTCCAATAGACTAAGTCTTTTGGGGGTAAAAATATTCACAAATCGTTTTTGACAAAGAAGTCCAAATAAGCCTTTACAAATCTGGCGTTTTGCAGAAACTTCAAATTTCACTTGTTTTGTTTCAGAAATTTTCTTTGTGGAATTTTGCATTTTGGTATGCATATATATATGTTTAATTTTACTGTAATACTACTGCTGTGGAAGATGCCATGTAGGAACATTTGCAATGAAAAATGAATGTTGCAAAACATGGATCAACGTAACCTTTCAGGAGATTCTGACATAAATTTGGATCAACATATCTTGGAAAACTTTAAAATAATATTTTGACTCCCCAGTTTAATATGTGCTAAATGGCTTTTATATACATCAATCACTGTGTTATAGAGACTACAGAAAGAGAAATCAGTAGAAAGAAATGGAGCCATGTTATGCACATACTTACTACTATACTTACACCATAGATTCATAGTGCTGTTATAAGCTTGTTTTGCCATAGGTTTCTTTCTGTCTTAGAGATTGTAGAAGTAGTTTGTTGGGAAACAACCTGAGGATAAATTCTACCATAAAGCAATTAATAATAAAAATAAAATATAAAAAACCATGTTTTAAAATCAGTAAAGGTTGTGTATATTCACGAGCCCTTCACACTTTTTTTTAAGATGGAAAAACGGTGGAAATGTTATTTGCTAAATGTTTTATTTTAAAAATATTTGTTAAATTATGCCATTGCAGTTAATCTATCATTGCCAATCTGGATGCTATAAATATTAATAATTATTCTTCAATAATTGAATTAGTAACTCAATTATTAATGGGAATCTTAATATGTATTAATATTTTCATCATTTTTTCTAAGTTTGCCCATTATTCCATCTGTCTAGCTGTTCTGTGCAAAGCTACCGTAAAGCTGCTGAACAAGAGCCCGAAGCGATGCATTTTGGAAGGGCAGGTGCAGAGCACACGATCTTGTATCTATTCCAAGGTCCCAACACTCCAAAGCATTCAACCGTGCTCTTGGCTTTAAAAGCAAGAGCGGTTCACCAATGGCAGCAGAGCTACCTTCATGTGTTGGGTGTCAAAGCTCAGTCCAGCTTCTACTAGAGCTTGTGGAAATATTCCTTCCGCTTTTGTTAACAGAAAAAATTTGCCCCAAATACTCTTTTTGGGTATGAGGGTTACAATCTTGTGCAAGAGCTTGTTCAGAAGTGTGGAAGGGAGCATGGAAACACAGTGCACCCTCAGCAGACATGTCATTACTTTTAGTCTTGCCTTTGCCATCTTCATCTGCCCATTTAAGGGCCCCTCCTGAGATAAGGCAGCCGAAAATTCTCCAAGGGGTTCTTGAGTGGAGTGCTTGCTAAGGGGAGTGGTCACAGAGGGCTGCATTCAAATATTTGCCCATTTCTTCTTTTTCTGTCTCCTTGCACATTCCAAACGTGGTAGCAAATATCAAAGCCTGCAAATTGGTTGCTTTCCCCCAAAAGGCCACCTAACCGGTTTGGTTTCCTGGCTAAATTTATCTCAGGTAGTTATTAGGGGAGATGCAAACTATGAAGGGGAAATTTGTCAGTCGTCTTGTATTCTCTTAGAAAAGAAAAGAAAGATCGAAGGCAGCTCACCAAGCGCATTAGACTGGGGAGAATGTAAGAAAAGTAAACTCTGCCTCACCATTTTTCCAGTGATGCTCCTTCCCAACCTCCAAACAGCCTTCCCATTGATGCTAAACTTCACCAGGACCAAGCACAGCAGTCCAACACCCACCAAACGGATCTAGACATTGCCTGGGAAATACACATAACATTTATTAATTGCAAAACCTGTAAAAATTTGTCCAGATTATGAATTGCTGGTACCTCTCACTTAGGAGAAAGCCAACTCATTACCTTTCCCACACTACCGATAACTCTTGTCTACTTGTGCCCATAACATTTTCCCGCAGCTAACCTGCTGCATATCTGACTAGACTTGCTCAGTTTGCATTTAGCATTGAAGTTGTTGCTGGTTTTATTAACAAGCTGTTTCTACTCCATGCTTGTGTAACCTGAGGCTTCTCTGTTTTCTCCTGCTAGCTATGGTAGTTTGTTCAATATATTACTTGGTGCTTGCAGACCTTGTTTCACCTGTATCTTTAAACCAACAAAGTCACAGCACTGTTATAAAGACTCATGCCTTGAAGTTATAGAGGTGCCTCACTTCTAACGCATCATCCCTCAGGCATCTTCATGCACCCAGGGGCATCCTCAATACCAGGCTGGCCAAGACACGTCTGAGACCCATATCCAGAGGGCTTTGGAGGCACCATACTCTGTGGTTCAGCCGGTCTACAGCTCCCATCTATCCTTGCAGTAAGTCGTGTCCTCTCCGGGAAAGGCTAAGAACACACTTCCTGCCAAAGTCAGTCTTTTCTCCACAGAGACGTGTGGGCTAGATAAAGGCAGCCCAACACAGAGCACTGGGGAAACACAGTCAGAAAAAAAAGACAGGAAAAATCATCACAGTGTGCAACTAGGCAGGAGACACTCAGAGGACATAAAAATCATTAGAGAGGACATATGTCATCTCATCATATTTAGCCACCAAAGAGCTGTCTGCCTAGTACAAGCTGATCAGTCAGAGACCACTGCAGAGTGCTGTCTACAGTCAGCAACAGGAAATAAGCCTCCCTAGAAGACGACTCATGGCATCCTATGACAACAGTGGGGTAAATCATCCTCAGTAGATCCCTCTCCCTCTCTCTGCATTGCCCACAGGAGCCGAAGGACGGTGCTTAACAGTTTTGTACAGCTGCCATTCCTGTGAAGGTGAAGCCCATCTGTTAGAGGTTCAGGTTAGACAAGAGTTCTCCAACTTGCATGCGAAGTCCACAGAGAGTTATTTGTAACTCTGTTATCTCCCTCCCTATCTGAGGTTGATGTACCAGATGGACAACCCAAGAGCGCTCCCCTTCTGGAAGGAGCTTACTGGTCCCTGCCACAGGACAGCAGCAGTCACCAGAAGGTGAGACAGACAACCACATTTATTAGCAGGTGTTTGCCTTGCACCAAGAGTGACTCATTTTTATGTAGCATAAACCGCCCCACTTGCACCAGACAAGGCTGGATCAACCCAACAGAGGTGTCAACACGGCATTTACATCTATGTAACCAGATAAGGTATTTCTCTTTAAAACCCATCCCAAGCATTTAATTGCGAGATGACAACTTGAAACAAAGCTATGCCTTGCCCTACAAGAGATACACAGGGTAAAGAAGACAAGAGTATTGCCCCAAGTACTGAGCAGAAAGCAGCCACTCTGGGTACAGCCAATGCACAAGTGGGGAAGGACAAGAGCGACCTACAATAATCTGGAACCTGGGTTCCTGCAGATCAGCAGGAGGTTGCCATTAAGTTCTCTGAAGAGTAAATTTTCTCCTGGCTTTAACTCTCTGTTGCCAAAGACCATGCGAAGCCTGCACAGCTGAAGTTAGATGACTGGAAATTCAAGAACTAGGAGTTGTCTGACAAATTTATTAAAGCGTACCCACATCTGTCACAATTTAATGAACAGATTATGCATTGGTTGGACATATAAATGTAGCCATGGAGAAACAGTCCCATCTCTCTCCAGAATAAACAACATTTCACAGTTTTAATTGTGTCCTGATGTTATAATGATCACAACTAAACTGGGTAATCATTCATTAAACATGAGCTAATTCCATGTCCTGCTATAATTATTATTGTTTCCTGAAAATATAACGTGTAGTACAAGTACAATAAGTGCAAATTGAAATATTGCTTTTGGAAGGTTATTTATTGCTACCTTCAGCTGTAAACATTTATAACTGAAATTTATTGGTCCACGGTCTCGTCATATAAATATTTTATGTTCAGCCTCAGGGATCTGCATCTTCTCGTTTAAATGTCTCAGTCTTGGTGTCTGCACCAGCAAAATAATCTCAGGAGAGAAAGTTTGCTGTCCTGTATTATTTGGCCAGCCTGCTGTTAACAAAAGGCAGCATTATGTGTGCTGTCTATTACCTGTCCATAGGAGCATGCAGATGTGAGGTAGCAGCAGGCTTGTTGCATTACTCTGGCTTACAAATTTGTTAGTGTAACACGTGTAGCATTCCTACATGCAACAGGGCAGTAAAGAGTTGTTACTTCTTTTATTGCAATATTTCTGCTGAGATTCTTCTCCTGAGTAGAAGAAAATGTCTGGAGCAACTGGAAAAAAACCTGCAAACATCAGTGAAGAGGGAGGGTTCATTGAGAAGATGCTGATGAGTCTTCAGTCTCTCTGTTATTGCTATTCCCATGCCAATAGGACAGCAAGAAGTGCCCCAAAGCAAAGAAGCAAGAGTTGTTTAGATAACAGGGAACAAATTTAAGACCTGGCCTTTTAAGTCAGCTTTACAGGAAAGGCTGGGAGCCAGCTAGACATGGGGCATTGCGTGCTCCTTGGTGTGACTGCAAAATGACTAACGCAGAGAGTAACATTTTTCAGCAGCCCTGATCTGTGCCCGGATATATGAGTATGTTCATACTGCAGCACACAGAGGGAGAGGTGTCTCTTGCCTTTACTCCTTCCAGTTCAGAAACCCAACGCACCTACGGCAGGCATGAATAAGACAGCAAGCTGGGCTCTGCCCCCCGTTCAAACTCAGCCTGCTGCCATGCTCACACGCTGAGCAACTTTGGCAGCCGACGCTGAACATGTTCTCTATCCCCTCGCTGGATCCTACCATCCCTCCTGCACCAGGCGTTGCGGCTGGGTTGCTCTGCGCCATGCCCAGAGCTGATGGAGATGTACAGGTAGCGATAAAGAGGTGCCCGTTCAATCCCAACCACTAAATCATAATAAATCATTTGGGTTTCCATGGCACCTGTCCAGAAAAGTTGAAGGAACAGAGAATGAAGTAGCTGAACTGCTAACAAAAATAATGTATGCTTTTTAATGATAAATTACAATTTCTACAGTGGAGGGACTGGAAGAAGGCCAGGCCCATATCAATCCTTTCAAAAGGAACTAATGGTTCTCCCAGGACTCCCAGTCCCTCCCCACACTACCAGGAAAAACAGCAGCAAGGATCCTTAGGGAAAGCTGTAGAGCCTCTTGACGAATATAATATGCGAAGGGTGAGCCAGCACGAGTTTTGCCAGGGAAAAAAACACCACTCTGTCCTAAATAATAAGAATTTACTGAAAGGAGAAACAAAGTAATGATTGAGGGATAGGCAGGAGATATCATGTGGACTCTCAGAGGACCTTCATCTTAAGTGCCCCAGAAGACTATTAACCCTTGGAGCATGAAACAGGAGCGCATGCTTCCAGCGCTCACTTTCAATTATCTGCACCGAGGGACTGCTGAGCATGTTTGCCTCTGGATTTCCCATTTTCATAAATGGATAAACACACAAGCGGGTGCCTCTCTCTCTCCGGTGCCTCTTCTCATCTCTGCCTGCACACAGACTTTCCGTCTGATACTGTTTTCGTTGCTACTGGTAAAATCAGGAATAAAACCAGAGGAAAACCTGCCTGAAAGATTATCATCAGCCCCCAGCTCTGCAGATAAATCCCCCGTGCAATGAAATGGGACTAAGTCTCTACAACCACCGTGTGGGGTTTTTTTTCCCCCTCTTGTTTAATTTCTGAGCAGTCCTTTATTGCAGAATTTTTAACAGCCCCAGAGTACTTGGTGTTACATCACTTATAGTATGTAAGCGGTATTGATCTCTTCAAGTTTATCCTTTTAAGTGGTTCCCACCAAGTGCTGGGAAGTCAACCAGTTTGAGCTGTGTAGCCCATCTACAAAACTCAGGATGAGGCAATCGAGTCTACTCGGAAAACAGGGGTTGGTTTGGTTTTTTTCCAGAGGGAAATAGAATTTGTGTAATGCTGTTAACACACTATTTTTGCATGCCCTTAAAAATCATTTTATAGCTGTATTGAGTGCCTCCAAACATTAAATATGTTTTATAAGTAGTTGGCTAACTAGCTGGGTGTGCCTTAAATGCAGTAGTAAATAAAATAGTAAGACTCTAAATATCAGCTGTATTTCATAGTCAGGGGTAACTTTTCAGCCATGCAGTAACTCCCAGTGTTAAACCCCTTGATTTTTACTTTTTAAGCTACACCGTGACTTCAGAATTCACACCTAATCTTTTTAAGTTATGCTAAATATCTCTCACCTGTTTAATCTGATTTATCCTCCCACGAAAAGTGGACGTGATTTACACTGAGCAGGTACAAACATTTTCCGAAGCTGGCAATTTCTTTCCCAGGCTTCTACATGCTTCAATAGCGTTAAATCTGACGCTGCTTGGTTTAGATCCAGGTGACACTACAAACGTGTTTGGTGTCGTCACTTACTGTAGGGTTGCAAGTCTTGGGGCAGTTTTTGTATCACCAAACTTTTCCTGGGCAGAGGCGATTTTCCTGGCAAACTCAGCTGGAGAAAGCTGTGCATGGTAGTCAGTATAAAGGGCACCTGCAAGAAGAAGGGAAAGTGGTAAAGTGCTATGGGCAGCTGTTCAGATCAACGCTTTGTAAAATTTTCTGTTTATGGCACAGCAGAGGTCGACAGAAAATGGAGCTATGTCCTTCACCCCCAATCCATGACTCTGAAATCTGCTGTCTTAAAACAAGTGTTCACAGGGAGCAGTAAGAAGAGAGAGAAGACAAGATTAGAAAAGAGAAAATTTTGCCTACGAGATAGTTTTGAATTTGTTATTCTTTTTCCGCCACTAAGTATTTCAGGATTTTTCTTTTTGCTGCCACAGGATGGGACCATGTACTGGCAGGAAGAGAAAAGGCACTTTTCTCTCATTCACTCCTCAGGGATTCCACCCCAATGGAGCAAACCCACCTGCAGCAGGTACCAAGAGGACGCTTTATGCCTGCCTGTGTCCACACCTACCCTGAGCACGGCTTCTTCAGGGATCAGAGATGCCTGCTATCAACAGACCCCAGCCCTGCCATGAAGAAAGCCCTACCAAACTGACCAAAACAACTCAAAAAACCTAATCCAACCTAATCCAGTCCTTCTACAGACAAGTTTCCTTTCAAATAAAGGCTATTAACTAGTTCTGATTCTTCCAGTATGGAATGCATTTTTGCCCTCCTAACAATGCAGAATCTAGTTCATTTTATGCTGCTGTAGGGGCAAAAGTACTGCTCAGGTGAACATCTACTGAGAGCCAGAAGGGTGAGCTGGGGCAGGACAGCAGTAGATGACTCCTGGCCATCAAAGCACACACCGAACGTGACACATCCATCACTCGCACTGCTAAAATATTCCAGCTCTGCTGTACAGACAACTGCAATGAGCTTTGGGCTCTCAGGATGGGTGCTCGCACAGTGCTGCTGAGCAGTGCTGTCATGTTGCTCCAGTATTGCTAACCCCAACCCATAAATCAAAATGGAAGGATATAAACCAGGGCGGAGACACGACTGCAGAGTGCCCGAGATCTGAGATCAATATTCATTTTACAAACCAGAAGAGTTCCTTAATTAATCGTTGGAATTAAAGTCAAAATTGACCCCTCAATTTGTTCCTGATGCCTTTAAATCAATTTTCTTTTCTTTACAAATCATCATTTTAGGACTGGCAAATGAAACAACTTTTTTTCTTTATTAAGTAGGAAAAAAAAAAAGTACCAACACTCTGAACATATTCTAAGAGGGACTCTCGGGGCATGAAGCCAGCATCTCCCACTTTAATCTGAAACAGGGGAAATACTTCCCCAATCACAAGCCAATACGGAGAGTTTACCCAATTTGGCTTGGATGCCCATGTGCGCAGACCGCTCCTTCCTTCCTCCTCACCAGGTGAAAGCTGATCCCTAAGGCCCCGTTTCTCGGTCCACTTGTTGTGTCACCAGCGTGGCAGGGAGCTTCGATTGCAACGAGCAGAAACATTCGCCTGCTGCCGCAACCACGGCTTCCTTGCCAGCCTTATTTTCCCTGTCTTTACCAAATCTTAAGTGCCAGCAGAACCCCATCACAGGCTGCTGAGTGCAAAGACTCAGCATTGCATTATTTTATGCAACTGTGTACCTCCCATAACTTCACAGTCTTTTACTGAATTTATCCTCACACTGCGATCCACAAGGTAAGGAACAGAGAAAACAGGATTCAAGTTTACTTTACATCACTGAAGCCCCAGCTGGTGCAGACCGCAATTTCGTAGCTCTCAATGCAAGCTTCATAGTCCATGCGCTACCCTACCTTCTCCCGCATCTTTTCCTGGATTCCCTTATGTCCATTATTTCGCTGACACTTGCAAAGAACTGCTAAAAACCCCAAATTACATCAAGCTGGTGTTTTTTTCCTTACAGCTGACACGCTGATTGCACCCTCCCAATATTTTACAGATTTGTCCCTATAGAATATTGCCCTCTGGGAGAGCAGTTAGCTCTCACTGATCAGCTGGGAATGCTTTCTCATTGATGATGCTGTGTCTTGCAGACCCAGGACTGGATTATTTCCCATCCATCGTACCCTAACCATGGGAATTACCTGAAAGCCCCACCCAGGGTGACCAGGATGGGTCTGTAGAACACTCTTGACGACAAGAGCAGCCTCCGCTGGGTTACGCATTGATGGCAACATGAGACTTCATTCCTGATCTTCAGAACCACGTGTAGGTGGATCGCAGGCTGTCTGCTAATCCATACATGGGCCAAACACATTCGAAAGCCCTCTAAAACCTATGACAAAAGGCATGTGAGCTCGACATGAAGCATTTTTATCTGCAGGAGTGTAAGTTGGCAGAAAAATCATTGTAAATCAATATCTCATAGATTTTTTACAAAATATTCATAAATACACCTATTTAGTTGCACTTCCTCACTATAATTAAGAGAATTGGTAAATAAATACGCGCATAACCCCCTGAGTGAAATTTTCCAAGGCTGTGGTGGGGATGCCGGGTAGGCTTTGAAGGCACCTAGAAGTGTTGGCAGGTGGAACCGAGTCACCTTTTACCTGTCCAGGCACCACAAAGATGGGCAGTGAAAATGGGCAGATATTATGTCTGCATTTTAATAGCACGCTCCTGTGCAATTTTTTAAATTGATAGCTCTGCACAGCATTCACAGATGAATACCATCTGGTGTGGTGATTTATTGCCCCTGAATTTCTCAAGTTACTTTTTTTTTTTTTTTAAACTTTTCTCATCTTACCTTTTCCTTATATTTTCTCTCTACAAAAACATTTTCTATAGAAATGCAGTTGAGAGAGGCATTTCCCTAACATGCTATTTTATCATAAGATAAACAGCCGCCTGTCACTAGACAGACCAACAAACAACTGATGTATGGGATCTATTTAATACCTCTGCGACTCCAGAGGCCTTCTGGTCATATATGCTGTTCTTTTCCAATATTGTAACAGATGCTCATAACAGGTCATATGGAAAAATTAATGTGTGATAATGGCATTAAAGAATATGTTTTAATGCACATACATAAGGAGAGGAAAAAAAAAAAAAGTGTACAAGCATCCCTAACCCTGGTCCCTTCTAACTTGTAAATGACTGATCTGGAAGAACACAGTAAAGTCATTTTGTAACTTTGTTCACTGTAGTTTTTATTGTAATTTTAGTGTAACCCTCCTAACTTTGATTTACATTTTATTTCCAGCTCACATCTTACCTCTTTTAGTGTATGTGATGTCCATCACAATAGCTCCCAAGTTCTTTGTAATTCTTAATATATGTAGCCTTTTAGTGCTGACCCATGATGGCATCGCTCTTGGACCAGGGCCTAAGCGGGAGGAACAGGGGCCATGGGGGCCAAGATGCACGATGCTGCCAGGCATCGGCGGGACAGGGAAGGCAAGTCCATGTTTTGGAAAGGAAAAGGGTTTTCTAGGTGAGGTAGTGCAGCTTACTGCCCTTACAGCAAGGTACGCTGCAAAGGCATTGATAACTCAGGCCTATGGTGGTGACCAAATGATTTCTTAGTTTTTAAATTCTGAATTAAAGATTTCTTTTCTTTTTTTCTTTTTCCTTTTTTTTTTTTTTTTTTAAACTATGAAGATCAATTAGCTAGATTTGCAATAATTTGGGGAAGCAACTGCTGTTACACTGAGGAACCTCACACATGTTTGCGATTGGGTGAGAAACCAAAAGCTCTACCAGACTCAAAAATAGACATTTTTCTCCCACCCTGAGAATTAATTTGCCCTAAACTGGAGTCTCCAGAGAGAGAGCTCTGAAGCTCTATAGCCTGGGACACATGGGAACCCCCGTAACCTCTGCTGTGCCTGGTGTGGAGCTGAGCCCCTCAGGGACCTCCTCGTGTCCCCATCTCCTTGCCAGGAGTCCCCTCCCTGATCGGACACTGCCTGGCAATAACATCCACAGCTGCACTCCAAAGCAAAGGCCAGCCAGGTTCACGGCCAGGAGGAGGCGGCTTTCCCAGCAGCTCCAATGGGGACGGGAGGAAAGCACCCATCCACCCTCCATTCATACAAACCCTGAACCATTTGTGATTTATTTTTGAATATATCTACCACATTAGACAACCAAATCACCCTTTTTACCCTGCTGGGAGGAAAAGTTTCCCTTATTGTTTAAATATGTTAGACTGAATGGAAACCAGACTACAGATTGCCTGTGCTTTTACTCATACGCAAGTATAATTAAAAGTCACGTTAAAGTTGGGAGATCAAGAGAGTTTGTGATAGATATCAAGCTAGGAGCTGTCAAAACTGTCAGGCCATTAAGAAATTAAATAATGCACACCCCAGTAATTGCTTTTATGTGCATTTTCATATAAAATCCAGGAGACGTGAGTCACTGGTCCTTACAAAACAGCCTTGTTTATCAGCCTTGAATACACTATATTGCACTTTTACTTTCAGGGAGTGTTTGCCACAGGTATCATGCTCTGAAGGTTTAAAGAAAGCAAATGCAGCGCCCAGTGTCACTACCGTGTCCCCTGCTCCTCGCCATTCCCTTCCCACCCCTGGAGCTGTGGACGGCCACAGGCACCACTGTGCCACGCTCTCCCCGGGCACCTTGCTGCTGGCAGTGGCAGATTTGGTCCTGAACACCTGCTATACAATAAGAAATTTTGGCTCTGTAAAATGCCTTGTGAAGATTTGATTTTTCTTCCTCCTGCCTGATTCTGTGACGTCTTTGATCTTTTGAAGCTGAGACAAGCCTGAGCTAATTAAATCATGCAACCAAAAATGTTGTAGTAGTAGCAGGTTTCCTCCAAACTGATGTTTGCACCCAGGCTTCCTTGTAGCAGCTCTTCCGTGTGCTTGGGGAAGCCTCAGCGATACATGAAGGGATTCCACTGCCACTAAGTGTTATTCCCACACGTTCAGCAGAAGGAGGATTGAAGCTACCTGCAAAGTTCTTGCTTCTTGTATGAAACGGGTGTTTTGGGAAGGAGGGTGGGCGAATGGCAAGAGAGGTATCTTTTAAATCCGATTATTGGCAACATTTCTGACCTCGAGGTGTTGATTGTCTTTGTGTAACGAGGGACACTCACCTGCTTAGGGCGAGAGGGCTGACTGAAGCCGATGTGAGAGGAGGGTATAAAACGCATTGCATTCCCCAATCACTTGTGCAGCGTTCAGCCACTAGATGCCCCCGTAAGCCACGCAGTCTGCTGGGCACCGCCTGGGTTTCGGCAGGCAGAAGAGACAAAGCTGAGGCTCAAACCAAGCAGAAGATGCATTTTTTTTCTTTGCCAGGGTTTTTGCCAGTGAGCGTTACCTCTTTAACCAGCACCCCCCTGTTACAACAAGACACACGGGATGTGTGTGCAAAGGGGCTTCAGAACCAACCCAAAACCTCAACCGACCCCTGCACTGGTGTTCAGGCCGTTGAACAAGTTGAAGGCACGTCTTCTTTTCCACTGGCTGCTTTGCACAGTGCAAAAGAGCAATATGGGGAGATGTAAAAAACCAACAAATGCTGCAAAAGCCTCCAGGTATCGTTTACTTACTGTGCTGCACTATGTAATGCCAACTCATTCCCACAGACGCTCTTGACGATGCCTGTCCAGGGCGAAGGATGTTATCACACAGGCTGATTAGTGCTCAATGGTTCCCAGGCTCCCGTTATTTTACATACCATTAGCAGGGTAACAAAGCCCCTCCAGCTTTCATATTCACCTTTCCTTCGTAAGGCACGACTGACCGCATGCTGCAGAGGGAAAAGAAAGAAAAAGGGGAGCTTACACCTATATGCACAGGTATTTATGGTAAGCGTGGTCACCTTTAGGAGGAGTGAGGCACTCAGGTTTGGTGCATCTGTGGCAACGGCCGAGGTCAGGCCAAAAGGGGAGACAGGACCTGTTACTTTGCCAAGGACTGATTTTGGGGGTTGGTTTTTTTGGTTCGGGGTTGTCTTTTTTTTTTTTTTTTTTGGTGGCAGTGGTGTTTTCTTTTTCAATTCCTTTGAAGATCTCCATGTTCTTTGCAGAGATTACCCAAGCCTCATGCGCCCCCGTGGGTGGGGCGAGCACCGGTTTCGCTATGAATTTCAGCTACAAACCTGGCTACAGGGTTCTGAGCACTCAGACAAACAGAGATTTGGGGGCTGGACCTGCAGCCTGATCTGTACCAACACGCACCTCCCGCGGATAAAGAGGCTGTACAGGAAATGTCTCGTGACTCATCTTGACTCTTGCCAGCCTGTCCACGACGGTGCAGCCGGGATCACCTCTCACCCGTTGCTCGAGCTTTCCTCACAGTCCCACATTGTGAGCTGCTGTGTCAAAACTCAGTGGCACCATGCGTGCATCATCTCGTCCCTAGCACCCAGGCCTCCTCCTCTGCTTCGTGGTAGCCCTCCCTTTCCCTCTCTGGTACCAACCTGCGTCCTTTTCCCCACCAGGGCTGTAAATCCCTGCCTGGCACTGCTCAACCAGCCCACACGCTGGCTCTGCTCAGGGGACTTCACCTCACGACATCCTCAGCAGCACTGCCAAAACAGCTCCTGCTCCACTGCCAAGTGAAAATACATACATCCTTGTGGAAATAAACAGCCGTGCGGGCATCAGGGCAAGCCGTGCACGGACTTGAATCTATACCTTACATCCGGGAGGGCCTGATGTGTCTCTCCTGCTTCTTGCTGTGTCTGGAGGATATGTTTTCTGGACAGCTCTCCACCGGTCGGCCATGAGGCAGACAGGACAAATGCTGGATTTTGTTTTCTGGTGGGTCTTAAAAAAATACCTGAGAGGGGAGAATGAAACTATCTGACCATTTAACTGCAAAGCTGTTGTCTCTCAGCCATAGCCTGTGGCTCCTCCGCACTTCAACTTGTACCTGGCATGGAGGAAGGCTCCCTGTCCCCTCTAAACCTCCCTTCTCCACAAGAAAAAACATTTGCTCTTTTCTGAGCAAAAAAACACATCTCCCCACCTCCAACCACGGTCTCTGTCACCAAGGGATCATCTGCTGCCAGGGCAGTCAGCCCAACACTTGTTTTAAAGGTTTCCTGCTGGCAGCAGAGGTCAGGATGCTGCAACCTGGAGGAGCATGGACAGGTCTCCACTACACAGGAGGGTGACGGGGAGGGGGGTTGTGGTAGCCCCACATGCTGCAGGGACCCCATCGCCACACTGTGCCCCCTGTCCTGTTCCCACCGGCACCTCCTCTGTGGTGTGGGCCCCCACCACCCACCTTGGCTCACCACCGCCCCCTACAAACAGCCTCTCCTAAATATTTGTCCAAAGCAGATCCTCACTGATAAGAGAGCTGGGAGGCTTCTCAGGGTGACCTCAGAGGGAGGATTAGGGTTGTCTAGGCAGGGATGGGCAGTACAGGAGGCAGTTTCCATGGGGAGCAGGAATCCAGCTCTGCTGGTGGCCATCCCGCTGCGCCAAGCCTGAGGGATCCTGCTGACACAGAGACAGGCATTTGCCTCTCAGATTCACCTCATCCCCCGTGCGAGGGTTTTGCAAGACCTCTGAGCAGAGCAGGAGCACAGACCCTCAGGGTGCCACCTCCAAGCTGGGTCCTTCACGCTAAGCTAGCACTTTCAGAGCAAGGACAACCTCTGCCCACGCGCTGTTAAAGCACCTTGCACAACACATTCCCGAAGGATGATTTCCAGGGTGCACTTAGAAAGGATGTTTCCCTTTCCCGTTGCCCTGCACCAAGGAGGGCCACGGAAAACACCTTTGGAAGAAGAAAACATAACTATCATTCCTTCCCCCACCCTTTTCTCTTTGTTTTAGTTTTTTTTTCTTTAAATCTCACTCCCTGGCAGAAACTACCCTCTCCCATTTTCATGACCTGCCTTGTCCCCAGGCTAGCATTGATGGCTACGGGGAACAATGCGGCTTTGAGGTTCCCGGTGTGTGCAGGGGAGGGGATGAGACTGGGGTGCCGAGCTATGTGGCAGCTGTAATCCCCCTTTAATTGCTGTATAAACACAACCAGTGATTTCCATGGATTTGTAGAGCTGAATGCATTGTTTTGCGACTCCAAGAGGAACTTTTTAACTGAAAAAAGCTCATTTTTTTTTCCCAGATGGGACTAGCATACAGCCAGATCTCAGTATTTCAGCAAAGGTGCTATAATTTGTAAAACACAACTAACACCAGCAAACTGCTAATGTGGACACAGTTAAATGAAAAAAACCCAAACAACAAACCAACCAAAAAAATAAATGTAAAACTCCCTATCCCTTCATGAAAACAAGCACATTTATATAAACAGTTGCAGCCACATTATACCATTTCTCCTCTCTCGATAACTGGAAGCAGCACAAGCTGGGCATATGAAGCACCCCAGATTTTGGTGGCTGTATGCACGGCAAACTGCAAGCTCAAATCACTCAGCAATGTTTGCTGCCACTGTAAATCACCATAGCACTAAAGTCAACGGAGTTAGATTAATTTCAGCCAGCTACACATCCGACTCAGTAATTCTGCAAATAAACTTTTCAGGTATCAAAATACTTTCCCAAATTTCAGGGCACTGGACAAACATCATGAAACTCAAGAGAATTTTTCTATAAAATATCTATGAAGGCTTTTGATGCATTCAGTTGGGCTGTTAAAATCCCACACAAGCCAACTACAGTCAAAACTTTTTTCATGTTATAGGAGTAGACTAGAATGAAAATTGTAGGAAAAGGCATTTTCCTCTAGGAAGTGCTGATAAGCAATTTTGGTTTTATCAGAATTTTTCACTGGAGAAAAATATTTTTCACTGAAATATCATGACTCAAAAATGTGTCACTGTGCTTTTGTGTCCCTTAAAGCTTTTTTTTGTCCCCCCTCACATTTTTTTTTGTAGCCTAAGTTTTTTCACCGAAATTTGTAAGACCTTGGAAACAAAAGACTTTTCTAGCTTAGCACTCACGCGCTCTCTGTCCACACATGTCCTGGGAGCTGCAGGTTGCAAAAAAACTTGGCCCAGAAAGGAGAATGGAAGCAGAAGGCACTGAAAACCACAATTCCCATGAGACATGATAATGCCATTTTGCACAAAAAATACTTGGGTTTTCAGCCAGAACAGCTTGGTTGTCAGTAGTATGATATATAAATACCAAGATTTGGTGTGGAAAGCAGATGTGCACATGAAAAAGGTCATTTCTAGTCAAAAACCTCCGACTTTGGACTAGAGGAAAAGAGGAGGCTGCATCATAAATCTGACAAGCTGTATTTCTAGGAGAGTCCTGTGAAATCTCAGCTCCATGGGAACTTTGCTGTTCACCATGTTGGGCTCAGGAGTCCTCCTTTAACATGTTAAACACTGCACGGAGTTGACTGGAAGTGGCACTGACCATCACACGAGCAAAATGTCTCTCCCAGCGATACTCTCTGCATGTGGAACAACATCCCACCAAAATCATCTCATGACTGTAGCTCTATAGCTACAACTAGGACCAGCACATTTGCTCGGACTAAGGTCACTGGTCCAAAAATGGCCCCAGTGGCCCCAAACCAGCTCCCAATATTCAGACCACATTTCTACTTGTGGGCATGTTAACTGCAGCCATTTGCAGGCTTGTGCCTAAGTGGGACGTGCAATTTGAGGATGCTGTGCTCCAGCAAACACGCTGAGCAGTACTGAAAGCATCACCTGCCAAAGCCACCCCAACTCCCAGTGCCAAATTCGCTCCAGTGTACTCAGGTGGAAGGATGGGTTGTCAGGTCAGTGCAGCTCTGCCCGCAGAAGCCCGTGCAGGTGGAGTACAGCCTTTCACTTCGCTGGCATATAACACCTGCCCACCCACCTTAGAGGAGCACCTTACCTTTCCTTGAGGGAAAGATCTTGATTCCAGCAGATTTAGTTAAAGCTCTCAGGTTACCTTTCTGAAAACTTACAAATTTGTACAAATATGGAGACAAAGTAGGAGACAGACAAGTCCAAGCCTATGAGTTTTTTGTGTACACGCACCCCCAGCGATCTCAGGTATTGTGGTGACCTGTTCAGGGCAACTGGCTCTATTGGAGGGCCTTGTATCCTTATTCATCCTCTCCTGTAAAACTTTCCTCTCAAAGTTACTATGATTTTCTGACCCACGGCAGCAAATGCTACGGCCAAGGTTGGTAGCAGTCTAGGTTGTGTACGTACTGTAGTAGCTCAGGGATTTTCTGAAGCAGAACTTCATCTTGGCTACACAACTAAGGCATTATAGGAAATTGCATAAAGCTGAGTAAAACACTCATCAGGGTTGCAGAGGTAAATATTCAAAAAGTAGAGATTTGAAGCCCAGGGACATCCATGCCTTGCAATCCATTTTAAAACATAAAATACCCAAACACTAGTTCCCATAAAACATAAGCCAGTTTGAACAACTCCCCATGTAACTTTGTGCCCAGGATCTCTCTGAGGCAGGACTAAAACTCTGGGTCTTCACCGGTGCTGTGACAAGACCAGTATAAACACACAAAGCAAGGTATAAGGCATTCCCTTTCCATTTGAGTTATTCCACTTAAATGCTCCAAAAGAAGTTGAGGGCGCACCCATTTTCATGAGTCACTAGGAGGAAAAGCCATTGCATGTATGGCCCATATGATACCAAACTAACGTAATCCAAGATTTGGCACTTGGACTCCGCAGCAGCCTTGGCTTCTGAGCAGTCAGGAACATGGATATGACATACCAGGGACAGGATATCAGTTACCGAGATGGAGGGATACAGGCTCTCCAGCAATTAAGGATGCAGCTGGTATGTTATGAAAAGACAGATTTTGGCTACCTTGCAGAAAGTTTTAAAAAATGTTGTCATGCTTTTCCTGTTGTTGCACCAAAGTTTCACCGAGCCACTTATTCTGACAGGTTTAAGGAGATTGCTGCAAAAATCCTCTGTGAATTCCTATCTGTGCATAGGCATTTTGCATGCGCACTAAGTCCATCAAACAAATAAGCAAGTAATTACCTACTGGGGAGTCACACCTCTGCCTTGCCATGCCTTGGCAGACAGCTCTGGGGACAGTCTCTGCCACATAAGCTACAAACATACAGATGTTACACATAGTAGAACGTACAATGCTCAAAACCGAGAGCAAAATGTATTTGCTGTCATCCCTGTGTTTGTTTCATGGAAAATTGTTAAAAGTGAGAAGTATTAAATCATTATATATCATTAAACCATAGCCAAACCCTAACCATTAAGCCATCAAATCATAAATTTGGAGGGGTAAAGGCCTCTGTCTGAATTTCTTGAAGCATTGCATACGTAGGCACAGACTCCAAGCGCTGCATCGATCCCCACCATTCAGCAAAAATCATGACAGAAACCATGCTAGCGCTCCAAGGAGCTGAGAGCGGGCAGAGAGGATCTACATAATGAACAGCAGCGTATCTTTTGCTGTCCTCCAGGAGACAGGCTGTTTTGAATCATAAGGCACACACTGCTCCCAAGGAACCAGACACAATGGGATCTTGACTGGCTGCATCTTCCACGGCCATAAAGGATAGTTCTGGTGGGTTTCCTCCTTTCCCTTTTCTCTGGAGATGAGGCTTTCAGGGATAAGCTGGAGACTACACTGATACAGGGTTCCCCTGCACATTTCCATTCATAAGCCACTGAGCCGGTAATTTTATAAGCCATAATTAGACGTTTTCTGACACCTAATCCGCTCATGTGTCTCTTTTAATTTTCCCCATTGAATGTGCAGAGGTAGATGACAGCAAAACAATACCCTCCTTATTTGCTGCTTGTCGGCCTCAGGAGGAGAGCCGCTCTCGAGAGCCGCGCTGCCAGGTTCCTGAGCTCAAAGAAGTGATGCACCAGCAGCACTGGGAAACTATGACAGGAGCAATGGGTGTTGCAAACCCAGGGCTTGAGCAGGGCACTCGCCCTCTGCTCCCCTGCGTGGGCACACAGCCAGCTATTCCCAGCTTTCCATAAGGAGCAAGGTTTCCATTCCAGCCCCAGGAACTGGAGAAGAGAGCATGGCCGTACGGTGTAAATTGCTGGACTTAAGCAAGAAGCGAAGGCAGGAGGAAAAGCAAATGAAGCGAGCATTTCTGGACTACATTGTCCTCACAGCACAGGAATGCAGGTAGTGCCTAATACTGCAGGAACTCGTGAAACTCCCCCTTTCCAGCAGGTTCTTTTTTTTTTCCTTTTTTTTTTTTTTTTTTTTTTTTAACAAGCCCAAACTTAAAAATTTTTTTTTTTTTTTTTTAAACAAGCCCAAGCTTACAACATGTGCTTTACTGAACTCTGTGGGGCATTTGTGCATCAGAGACTGCGCTCCTTGCCATTCCTGCAGCCTCTTTCAGCCCACGGATGCACCTCTGCGTGCTGTGCCCCCAGTCCATCCCAGCAACCAGGGCACATCTTTAACCGCAGGGGCATTGCCCCAGACGTTGACAGCACATGTTTCAGCCTTGGGATGGTTTAGGACTGTGCAAGGTAAATACAACTGACAGTGTAATTGATGTGGTTTTTCTCCAAGCGAGTCGAGAGAGTTTTGTTTGTCTGGGTTTGAATGTCAGCTCGCTGCAGCTCATTTCATCGGTGCATTATCAAATTCCTTTCTTTCAGGTAAGAGGGTGCAACCAAATCACGGCTAAGAGGATTAATGAAGATGTGTGGCACCTAAGTCTGAATTAAGTTCAGGTGAGAGCAAACAAAAATTCATCATCTAATGACCAGATATCCACAAACGGCTCACTATTTCCAGAAGAACAGCCAAAACCTGGTGCCAGATGCCATCAGCAGTCCATATGAATCATCCTTGTGGTGAAGCTGTAGAACAAGATGTTGGTTTGCTATGTTCCTGCTTGATAAATCACAACCATACAAATCCAGGGACAGGCAGGAAAACTTCAAGATATTTTAATACAGGGATTGTAAGCTGGGGTCTTGTCCTAGGGAACATGTCTTTCTTGGAGCACCAGATGGAAAGGATAGTCTGACTAGACAGGAATGAGGTCCATGAGTCCAATCTCACCTGCAAACTATCATATAAGCTGGGCAATTGACCTCTTTTAGCCTGTTTGTTGGAAAATGGAGGCAAATTCTCCAATGTATCAATGGTTAGTATCTAATACTGACCACAGGGAGTCTTGATACCACGGTGATGTGACTGTACAAAATACAGGATGGAAGACATGCTAAATAAATAGATGAAGGATTCAGTCCAGAGAGAAACATCTATGGAAAATATTGAGGGAGGTCACCAAAGAAGCAACAAAGCTGTTGACTGATCTAAATCAGTGATTGTGAGCGGACTGTCTCACTGGCTGCTAGGCAGACAACTTGACCCAGGATTAGACAGCCATATGTGGAACTAGGAGAAGGGAAAATGGCTGGGATTTTAAGAGGGTAAAACCCTTGTCCCCATGAGGCACGGCCTTTGCAAACAGGGAGGCAGATTGGCCAGAGGCGCACAGGATCAGCACTTGCGTGTAGTGTGATCAGAAAGGCACAGAGCTGTGGATGAGGAAGGAGATGTTAATTTACCCTGAGACTAGCAGGGACCCACCCACGAAGTACTGGGTTGGTTTTCTGAAGGGATTAAGGAGTCCTCACCCTTTTGGGAATTCTCTGTGCTGTTTTTGTTGCTGTCATCCAACAAAGGTGCGGCACCAGAGAGGTCACAGGAGAGGTGAGCAATGCGTTGAGCACTCTGCTTCCCCCAGGATGGAACAACAGGCAGAAATCAGACCAGGTGAGTCAGAAGAAGGGGAAAATAATAGGGAAGACTAGGAACTCACCTCAGAGATTCCCAGTCAGAGCTCTGCCCCTTATAATCCCTTATACTGATAATCAATGTTAATAGCTACTGAATTCTCCATCTATAATTTCAGTAGAATAAGCAAAGAAAGAAAGAAAGAGAGAGAGAGAAAGAAAGAAAGAAAGTGAACTCTTCTTCAAAGAAACAGTTTGCACTATGGACTTGCATGGCATGGACTTCCCCACCCTTCCTGTAGGGCTTGGATCTGGTACAGGTGTTCCCCATCTACAGAGGTCATGACCATAGACAACTGCTTTCTCATCCAGTAGCAAGGCTGAGGAGTACGAAGAGTCATTCCTGAACACAAAACCAATAAAAAAGGGAAAATGGTGTCACCTTCTACAGTCAAGCTCCTGCCTGAAGAATTTGAAGGGGAGTTACAGTAACAACAGGGAGAAATTCTTCTTGGTAATGGCAGGTTGCGGCAATGGCCACATATTGTGGCTTATGAGGTTCAGACGATAAAAAAAAATGCAATAGAAGGGTAGTGCAGACCTGGAATAGACTGCCCAGAGAGGTGGCGACATCTCCATGCACAGCAGTGATCAAACTTCAGGTAGTCAAAGCTACAGCTGACCTGATCTCTGGTGTTGGAGACACTCCAGGCTCCAGGCTGGAGGCTGGATTACAGACCTCCTGAGGTCCATTTCCATCACCATTTCTATGAGACCTTGGGGGAAAGAATAAAGCAGAAATAGCATAAACAGAATAATCCTTCTTATTTTGAAGCTTCTTGTTATTTTTGCAAATCATGCAACATGTGTTTTCATGCAAATGAGGAAAATACTGTACACCGGTGTGTAAGCACAGCATGGACTGCCAGTTCCCTTGCATTTCCTCCATCTCCTGTTGGAACGCAACAGGGACCACCCTTCTCCAGTCCTTCCCAGCATGCAGAGGGTCCTCCTTCAAGCAGTGGGTTGTGTCCTCTGGGGAACTGCTGGAAGGGACTGAGGGCTGAGCTGTGCAGGTAGCCCACTTTCACTACTGATGGGACAGAGAATTGCGTCCTTCAATTCCCAGATGTTATCCTTTCTTTGACCACCTACAGGGAGCCTTTTTATGTGGCACTCAGTGACAGAGGTGTCACCAGGAAATTGGGAACAACTAGTTTAGAAGTACAAGACGTCAACCCGGTCTCCACAGCACTGCTGCTCTCATGTTGGTACTTCAGATAATGCCATTTTGTAACTTCTAAAGATGCTCTTATGTTGATGCCACCAAAAAGCCACACTTGAAGCCTTCACATGACAGGAAAAGAATGGTTTTCAGTATGAGAAAACCAATACATGCAGCAGCTAGTTATTGGGCATGTGCTCGGCTGTTAGCAGCTCTGCTGATGCCGCTGGAAATGACTGTGGGATTTTTTTTAAGGGCACAACAAATTGATTTGGATCTGTTAAAACCTAACGCCTAGAACTCCATCTGTGTTTCGAGTGTCCCTGCTGGAGGAGCAGAGGGAAGAACAAACACAAGCAGAGAACAGGATTTTCCTTGCCTTATCCCCACCAAGTATGTTTGTTTAAACAAGATGGGTGGAACCGAAGCCATGCATGGGTGAAACTAAAAGGAGTCAATCTATGTGCCTGAATACTTCATACCAGCACATTTGCTCAAGTACATTTCCTTGCAAAGCAAAAGCCAACGGAGTCCTCGCAGCTTACCCAAGTCAGCACCTTTTTTCCTCTGAGAAATTGTGCCTACCATCCAGGCCTTTAAATTTAGCCTTTTTTTCCCCATTGCTAGTTTACTTCTTCCTGCTTTCACTATTCCAGGCAGTGGCTTTACTTTCCTCACCTCACACACCACCTTTTAAAACAGAGGGTACGGGGTGGGGATCACTACTCCGTGCCAGCACTAGCAGGTAACGCCCCAGCCCCAGCCTGGTTTCTCAGCCCTTCCTTAACGCTCTCCCCATAAAAAGGGCAAACAGGTCTGTAGCTCATCCCCTTCCAATCCATTATTCCACCACTTCCATAAATTCAGTCTAGTAAATGGGTTGGGTGGGTAGAAACCTTTACCCAGTGTTAATACAATTATTTTCAGCAATAAAGTAATTCTGCAGGAACCCAGCCATGTACAAAGCCTCCTCTGCATCCCTTTGCTGTCTATGAGCAGATCTCTGGACCACCTCAGATACCTAATTCACCCTTTCTGGAGTGAAGGCTGGAAAACATGCTCAGGAGTCCTTGCAAAGAGCACCTCAGACATGTTATTTACAGTAAGGGGGAGATCTCTCCAGTGTCGCTGGATTGCAGCACTGTTAGACAAAGCTATTTAAGACCTTTGAGGGCAGTGAGCCCAAGCTGTGCCCATTGGACTATAGGTAAAGGGGCTGCTACACCAAACAGAGGCAGATGCAGATTTACTTGGCCTGGAGTGACTCTCCTGGGATAGTTTGCTAGTAAATGGCTGACACTTAACCATCAGGAGTCTGACAGCATTGCTCCAACATGGCCCAAAAGTACTCCAGTGCTTGCATGTCCCACCCCACCGCTGAGCAACGTTACTCCCACCAACAGCATCACACAGAGCTTCGCAGTAATACGCACGGTGAGATATCAGAAAACCAGGACTAGAGTGGATGAAGAGTTTGGAAACATGTCCTCAGTGAGTAAACACTCTTTTCCTTAAAACAAAACCAAACCTAAAACAACAACAAAACAATTTATTCACACTGCTTGGAAGATGCTAATTAAAGTTTACTTTAAAATACTAGCAGACATGAGTGTGGGCTGTAACAGGAACATACTGTGAATTGACAGGTCTGCAATAATCCCATGTCTCAGCCAAGTCTAATTCATTCTGATCACACACAGGTCCGAAATCCAGGGAGGCTCTTGGAGCAAAAGCATGTGCACTTGTGGGAGGTGCAAGAAGTGGCTCCGGAGCTCCGGAGGTGCGAGAGCGAGAACAGGTGTGAGAGCAAGGGTTAATAAACAGGGGCTGCCAAAGAGCCCAGCTCTGCAGCACGCAGAAGGAAAGCTCTCCCCGCTTCGCTACAGCAGCTTTGCAGAGCTCTCCCTTGTTTGCCAGCTCAGGGAAGGCACCTCCTTCCAAGGTTTGCTCTAGTCCAGAGCAACCCGGCCACGGAGAACTGGAAGGAGCTGTGGGAAAGGCTGAACGTGGCTCGGCACTGGAGGATGAGACACCACCACTGCTTTGCCTCTAAGAAGGTGGGTACACCATTATCACATCAAATGGAGTAACACTCTTAGCTTTTAAGAGCTGACAAACCACTTGCTCCCCAGTGAATCACAACACTGCCTCAAAACTCATGAACCAGGGAAGAAAGGTCATTTGTCTCCTGCTTTCTCAAGGTTTTCACTCATGCACAGTGCTTTAGGGACATGCCCTGATTGTACCTAGGTGTCCAGAGGAGATCCAGGTGCATCTCAGGAGGCACTGGGAGGGCCTGGGCAAGTGGCTGGGGAGAAGCAGAGCCAGGGGTGATGCAGAGCACTGGGGCTTGGAGCTGCAGCTGCAGCCACCTGAGCATGGCCCATGCTTCCAACAGGAGCGGAAGTCCTCCGTGCTCCATCAGTTATCTGAAGAGAGGTGCCAGGTGAAACACCAAGCACTGACAGAGCAGTAAAAAACCCCGAATCCATGGGGGCAATACTGAAATAAAAATTAGTTTGTTCTGGTGATGCACGTTACAAACAGCCCCCCTGCTGCCAGAGTGACACCAAAGTATTTGGGCCCAGATAGGTACAGGGTGCTGAGGAAAACGCTGATGGAGATGGGCTCCATGTCCCTGCGCGTGGCTCTACACCATGTGTTTTGCTGCTCGTTTAAACTCATATAATGTGTTTCAGGTTGGATAAGAAAAGCTACAGAAAGGGATGCATACTGATTTTTTTTTTTTTTTAGATGCCACTTCCTAGCTTAAATGGGTCTATTTCTCAAGGACTCAGGAGTTACCTCCGTTTCAAGGTTCTTCAATGAAAGAGGTCAAGAACATCAACACTGCAGCACATAGAGGTCATTGCATCTTGACTAGACAGTAGCTGGCTCACTGTAAGCCAGCCGGCACAGGCAGCGGCGGCAGCATAGCCTCCAGCAACCACATTTCAGGCGGCATGACCTGATGCTACTCGGTGCCCACCAACCTACCCAGGTTGCAAAGACAGTGCTGTTCATGTACCCCCAGTGACCTTCCTCCTGCAAGACACCACAACCGCTCCAAGGTTTAGAGCTGGTCCTAAACTGCTGCCAGAGCTGCCTCCCCCCACCTAAGGAAGGTGCCTGGTTTTGCAATTCCCACGCACGCCCCAGCCATGCACAGAGGAATGCGCCTCCCCGTCCCCACATGGGGAAAAATCAGCATCAACACATCTGACTTCTGGGCGTGTTATAACCTGCCAAACACCAATGCCAAGCAGAAGTGTCGGAGAGATTGCCTCCAATTTACAAAGGACTGACTGAGCTTTCCAAAATCACAAGAATATTCGTGAAAGACTATCAGCGTCAGGGCAAGAGGCAAACAGCTACGTGGGGCCCCTGCGCTGCAGAAGGATGGTAAGAACTTGTTACGAGTTTGCCAGTTCTGAGTACAGCTTTGGAATTAATTACCTCATGCGTGCAGCACTGCCCCGCTCCTGCCTCTATTCACTGGGAATGGCAATGAGGAGAAACATGCTAGGTGTAATAGGAAATCATTTTACCTGTTTCCTGCAGCCAGCATTATTTATTTTTATTCCAACTTTCTTTCCCCTGGTCTGCACGTGCCCTGAGAAGGCATTTCAGGCACAGGTTTTCACTGAGATCCCACCTGCACTCGCGGCAGCACTTCTCTCCCTGGCAGACTTTAATTAGACGGGGCCAATAAACCATATGTCAAATGGGTGATTTCACTTTTAATTACATTTTCCAAAAGGTAATAAATAGTTCCATTAAAGTGAACACAAACCGCCAGGCACTCACTCGTCAAGCCTGGTGTCACGTCACCCCTCGCAAGAAGCCCCACTTATTGCCCTGCCAGATCTAGGGATCTCAGGTTGCTTCTCACAGCCTCCAGCCCAGGTGATGCTCATCAGGACCTGGCCCACACCTCCACGGTGGCTGCGTCCACGTGACGCTCTGTGTTGCAGACATGGTGGCTGCTCCTCCTTTAACCCACAGAAAATTTCACCAGGCACCGAAAAGGAAAAAGGGAAACACATCCCCTTAAATTATCATAGGACTTGAAGTGGAAATGATGAGTCTCTTAAGCACATGGGAAAATCACACCCTTTATTCAGGCTTAGGGCTTGCTCTCACTGGTTATACCATCAGAGTACCTACAGCCTGTCATCCCCTCAATCATTCAGGCGAATCACAACCTTGTACGATGTCTTCAGGAAATTATTATCACAGACACCAAGGGGAGAGGTTACCTCATCTTCTCTTTTTCCTCTTGCAACCCAAAGGCTTTGATTCCTTTGCACGTGAACCTGAGGTCCCACTTCACACCCCCTCTTCCCCCTGCCCCCATCCATCCATCCGCGCTTCTGGATACAGCAGTTACAGGTTCCATGCTCTGCGATATAGAACAGAACTAACCTAAACTTGCTCGCACCCCCGCAACCCACTCACCTGTCATTAAGTTCATGTCCATATGATACATGAAAGCGCTCTTAGACCCTTCATTGATAAACAAAGTTTCATTAATGTGTTCTCTTGCCTGTGAAATCCCCATTACTCCCTGAGAGATGAATACATCTATATCCTAAAAACTAACCTGACAGATGGGAAGCAGTATAATGAAGGAGCCTTACTTCTTAGAGAGTCTCAAGCTTTCTCCTTGGGCCTCTGAAGAGTTGGAAAACAAGGTCAGTATAAATAATTTTGTATCCCAAAGCTGTTTAATAAAAACATCCCTATGTTTACCAGACTGCTGCTTAGCTGTGTGCTTACTGACATCTCCCTAATTGGAGAGCAAGAACTTCAGGGTAGCTACTTCACACTGATCAGAATTTCTGGTCAGAAATCTGGGTCAGATCCAGTGTCGCATTTGCTGGAATTTGATTTTTTCCATATTAAGAGTCTCCACTTTGAGCTGATGTGTTGCATTCGAAAACAAACATTAGTAAGTAATGTCAGGTGTGAACTGCAACCCCCAGGGGAATTCTCCTTAAAAGTGTGGTTAGATCTGTATCAAACACACACTCCTGCACATACCTTGTGGTATTTGGGTAACAGGGACTGTCACCTACAAAACCCAAATGTGCCTATTTCACTTGGGCCACAACACAGTGGTACATGGGGACGAACACTGTGTCCACTCAGTCCAGAGCACAGCCAGATCATATGGCCTGATTGTGCTGGTGTTGAAAAACGAAATAGAATTTGCACCATGATCCCTGACCAATGTGAGTCACGGACCTAAAAAGCTCCTGAGAAAAACTCGGTATTTAGTTTAGCACGTGGAATAGCATCTAGAAATTGAGCAAGAATGTCTTGAGTCCTATAGGCAGATAGTAGAGAGGGCTGCCAACAGCATCAGTGGATGCTTCCCAATAAATCACCTTTAAATAGCAGCTTCAGTATCCTACAGGAGAAAATGTAGCTATAATATCTTAGTATTAGAGGATTTTGTTTTGATCCAAAGTGGCATCCTAATTTCAGACTTAGCAAGCGGCAAGCTGTGTGTCGGATACTGCCCAGATGAAACTTGTCTTAAGAGTTGAAACTACTGCTGACAAAACGTGACTTTTAACATCAGGAAAAACAGAATCTTCTCAGTTACCCCCAATTTGTGTCTTCAAGACCAATGACAAGTGCCTGGGAGGGTTCTTAAAGGACTTGAGCTCGCGAACCTGTTGCTGTGGGCTCAGAAGAAGATGCTGCACCTGTCTGGACTGTATTTCTAAAAACATAGATGTGCGAAAAGCTGGAACAGAGAACTGGGAAGTCCATGTGTCTCTTCCCACAGGCCCTTCTCTGACACGTCATGAAATAATGACTGTGACTACGCCGGCATTCCCAGCTGCTTTTGGGCTGTCGGAGAGCTACTCCCAGCCTCGGGAGAGACAGCTTGCACATACCAGGGAGTTAAGTTTTCAGATCTACTCCAGAGCCCCGTGGCACTTACCGTGCACTGAGAATGGCATGTTTGTGACTTGTTTTTCACGTCTCCCTCCATTCCACCCACCTAACTTCAGATTTACTAGACTGCTGAATGCAACCCTCACCATCAGGATCTGTCTTGCCGTGGGGGCACGAGCTCACCCTCCCCCTGCCAACCTCGGTGCCACCCCAGGATCCAGGGTTGGATAGGGATGAATCCATCAAAGGAAGGAAGAGAGACCTGCATCCCAAATCTGAAGCCTCTTGGAAAGGTGTGCAGGAAGGAGGAGCAAGGGGCTGGGAAGTATCAGAGCCGTGTGCTGGGAGGGGGGCCAATGAGTGGAGCACAAAAATTTTTGGAGGGAAAAGGAGCTTGGGACTGATGGATTTTGCTGCGGATATGCCAAATTTGTTCTCTGTGTGAGAAGGGAAGAAATCCTCCCCATCCCCACACTAAACACTGGATGTAAAGCTTCAGAAACTGCTGTCTGAGGCAGAATAGTCTTGACAGGGGTTCTTCATCCACACTTACACAACTTGTCCTCCTCCCTCTTTGACCTGAGATCCAGTTGACAGCAGCTGATGAACACACACATTGCTTTTCTCCTTAAAAATGCAAACCAGGAGCCCTTACACTCTACACTGATGTTAAAAACTCACTCCAAAGCAGACCCAAACCTTCAAATAATAGCAAATATGTGGACAGCTGCTAGAGTTGGATACTACTGCTGAGGCCACAGCAGTAGCAGCCTGAAGCCTCCTGCCTTTCACCCAGTGGGGGCTTCTCTTCGACTCCACTTTTCCCCTCCTTCACATCTGCATGTACAGGGGAGATGTGTCCCTAAGCATGGGCTCCTCTTTCCCAAGCCCAAGCCCTCTTGAAACATTTCAACCTTGCCACCTCCATAGCTTTTAGGGTATCCAAGTATCTTATAGCTACTTATACCTTATAATTATATATAACTTATAATTACATAGTTTATTACACGCGCCTTCAGATGCGTCTAGCAATGAGGAGATAGGATTTCAAGACAAGGCTATTTTCAGTTTCCCTAAGCAATATTATTCAGTGCAGCATTTTGGAGTCTTAGCCCATGAAGAAACATGTGGAGAAATGCCTTTGGGTATAAAAGTACCGAGTTACACACCTGCATAGATTTCTGAAAGATAGACATCACCACTATGGGCTTTTAAAGACTATATTATTCAGTTCAAGATAAAATTCCTTAAACAAGGCAACCCCCCCTCATCTTCTCCTTTAAAAGCTCTGACTGCATGCTCAAAGTTTCAATATAAGCCTTCCCGTAAAGGTGGTGTCCAGCTTACATATGCCACGCACCCTATGCTCTTACTGCAGTGTTATTTACTACTTGAAAGTTATTTTTCTTCAGGACAGCCTTTATTCCCAATATGCTGGCAAAGACTGGAAATCCACAGGACAGAGCAAAAGCTGCTGCCAAGAAAGTATTTGAACTAAACTGCTTCGAATTGTGGCTTTCTTCAGCATCTTTACCCTCAAAGAATGATCTGAAACCCCCTCCATATTTCATAAACATTAGTTACATGTCTGACTAGCTTCAAATCTATGATGATGTTCAAAATTTTATTATTTTACATATTAGAAGAAAGAAAGTGTATAGCTCAAATTATGCATGAAAACTCATAGTCAAAACTTATTTCTTAGCAGGTTTAAACAGCCTGTTGGGGAAAAAGGCATAAAATGGTCATTTTGCTTGATCTGTGGCTAGGGGGAAATATTTTTAGCTGACTTTTAACCATTTGTTTCCAAGTTATGTTAAAGGAGTGAAGTTTATAACTTTCCAGTTAGAATGTTGTATTTTCCATTCTTGTTTTATACATTACCTTACCGAGTTGATCGTCCAAACACACAGTGTTCTTTACCTGTCTGGGAAGGTGTTCCTCCCAGAACAAGAGGAAAAGCACCACAAAACTTGCTACACAAGCACGCAAAACAAAACATTGCAACTGCACAGCATGCACATAAACCCCATCGTAAACGGCTGCAAAAATACATTCATTTTCAGTGTCAGGAATCCTCAAACACTCAGGCTTTGGGTTTATCTCAGACCAGAATCCCCTAACCTAACAGTGCACATCTTCTAGCATCCACATGTACCAATTTCCCCAGCACAGATATATTTTTGCCAAGGGGTGGTGAAGGCTTACCTGGCCTCTCACTGTCCTTTTCAGAGAGCAGGGGGAAAAAAGCTGGTTTGGTGTTTCCATTTGCTGTAGTTAGGAGCAAGGGATGCCTTCCTGTACATCATCTTAGCTATGTTGCTGCTGTCTGCTGGCATACTCCGAACCTCAGAGGTCAACCCTTTTTCCATCCCGTGTGTTCTCTGTGCTTGGTACCCAGCATTTCTTGCCAGTGAAGCAGAGGAAGGCAGAGGAGAGAGTTTTCCTTCCAAGGCTCTTCATATCTTACAGAGAAAACACAATTAATGCTGATAGGAACAAAAGCTGCTCTTGGAAAGAAATTCTGCCCTCAGCTCCATCAGAAAGGAGCAAGGGAGCAGGGTTTTACAGACCAAGTAGAAAATCAGGATCATCTGAATTAGACACGACTGCTGGCAACTATCTTCTTCCTAGTTTTGATGGCTCTTAGCTATTGTCATACCTAGAACCAAGCCAAATGCATGCTTATCCCACTGTGCAAAGCTATTTCTTTCAGCTTCTATAATAAATCAGGGGCATTAGCAAACTCTTACGCGGGTTGCAATAAGGAACAATTCCATATTTAAAATGCACCAACTTCCAGCTGATATCAATCGTGCTCCCTTTTAATTTTCATTGCTTAATTTTAAGCCAGCTAAACTCTTGCTTCTTCCAAGACTGCTCACGCCAAGCACTGAATTCCCCGACCACCTTCTGGCCCCAGCAGGGTGGAGAGAGCCCTCGGTTCCCTGAGCATCAGGCCCTGAATAGCTCTAGGATCCTACCTGAGCATCTGCTCCCCAGGGAACTCGTCTCACCCATTGCTCATATACTCATACCCGTTTTTACCACTCACATGGTGAAGTGAATATGCAGTTTTACGTATTTAGAATTATATTCCTCAGCAGATTCTCAAAACCCTCATGGCTGACCCTGAAGCACTTCTTTCCATCAGTACAGTTTGCACCTGCATGTGCTGCCAACCCCGTGGGACCTCCTCCATTCCCATCAGCCAAGCTGCTTTGCTTCTGTTTTGTCAGGATTGGAAGCGGATGCACACTGCTGAGGATGCTCTCTGGGATTCTCATTGCACATCAGTGTTTTCACGGCAACACCACGATGCTCCTCACTGTAACATCAGAGACAAATTTAAACAGAAGCAGTGTCTACAAGACACAGGTAGCAAATCTTCCTCTCCAATTATGGGACCTTGCTGTAGTGTTGTGCTTAATTTTTTATATATTTGAATGTTGTAAGCCAATTTCCAGCCAAACCAGCTGTTTATACGTGCTTCTTCCTCCCTACAAGTCATGCATTCTGGAGCTAAAATAGTTCATCAGGGCTTCCAGTCAAGCTAGTTTAGAAATTTTGAGCAAACGCTTTCAGGGAGTTATGAGCATAATTAGTTCTGCAGAAACTGAAAAAAAGCCAGAGAAACAACAAAAAAATCCTGAAGCTTGCCATTTCTACAATGGAGAAAAATGTTTCATTCGTGATCTAACATCGACGAATAGTCAGAAAAATACCGCGCAATTCTGAAAAAATGGTGACTGATACATGCTTAGCTGCAGCTGCAAGAGGATGATGAACACTTCCCCCTCAGGATGATGGCAGCCGTCCTATATTATTGCTCAGACCTGAGTATTTTAAGTGAGTAGAGAAATATACTGCTTGAAATAAAATTAGACATGAATGGCTGAGGAGAGTTTTGACCTTTTTATGTCCGTTTTTCTGTGAAATTTTGTAAACTTCATTGGCGCCACTTCCTGCATTCACAGAAAGCTACCTTTCTTCGTTAATACCCCATAAGTTTGCAGAACAATGTCAGAGCCAGAACTGCTAAAGAACTGCTTTTAACCATTTCCTTTCAGATAAACGTAATCATCTGCTCAAATGCAGTTATCAGATATCAGCTGAAATCTTTTGCCATCTCTTCAAGGGCCTTTTTCACCCCTCAGGAGCAGCACGATGAACAGTCATGTAACCAACTGCTGACAGTGGGAGATGTGAACTTTGAATAGATTGACTATGTCATTCCAAGCCCTAGCTCCATAGCACTAACTTTAATTGCCAGATAATTTCCACCTGCTCCTCTAAAATTTTGTTAGAATATACAGGAGATTTCCGTTATGAAGTAGCTTTCAACACCATATGGGAGACTAAGTTATTCCCATTTCAAAGATGAGTTTGTGAGACCAAGAAAAACAGCTTGCTGACACTTGAAAATTGACTGGAAGAGCTTTTCTGGATGCTCTTAAGCCAGAATAAGAAAACGTATTAAGTCAAGTTAAACTAAATCAACTCTTAGTCCAGAATGAATGCTGTTATATTTTGCAGTCAGTACATCTATTCTTATGGATGTGCTTCTAGATACACGAGTCCAAAGGCTTTCAGAGGCCATGGTAACACTTTCACTGAGGTTCCTGGGTCAAGCTCTTGAGAAGGGGGCTGAAGGGCTGCAGCCTTAAGGCTTACCAGAGCTCCCAAGAGGCTGGTCCCCATAGCAGAAACCTGAGCCTGGAGTGGATGAAGATGTTCCCTGGTCAGTGAACAGGTAGGAAGAGCCACATGTCTCAACACAAGATCCTTTTTTTTTGCATCACACTAAGGGGCAGTTGCCTCAGCTCGACAAAAAGACTAGGAAACTTTCAGTGAGGGAATGATAAGAACGGAAGTGTCTTTCATCTCACCTCTTCATAACTCTACACTTCTGGGATTTCATCATGCTCAAGATTCACCCCTCAATGTGGCACTTCAATGTCTCAGATTAAGAATTTGAGCAGGATAATTCTCCTTACAAAAAAGAAAAAGAAGGAAAAAGCAAAAAGCAAAAGCTTTCATTCAATATCTCATTGGTTAAAGTATTTTCACCAAACATGAGACCTAATTTCAACCTCTGTCTGAAGATCAGATGCATCTTTTCTGCAGGGTGAAAGATTGAAACTGTCACTCAAGACTAACTCATCCAGGAGAAAAGGTAACTTTTACTATAGAGCCACCATCACCTCAGTAAGACTCAAAGTTATCTGATGACAATAACTTGAACATAAGCACTCATCATCCAATCAAATTATGTTAAAGTTTGCAGAAGGCTGAGAAGCCCAAATCTGTCAGACAAAATGAGTAAGAGTCTGGTGCCCAAGTCCCCTAGACAGTTTTGTACAGCTTATCAGAGAAATACCCTATGGATGCTCTAAGTACTGCCTAGTTTTTCTAGTATTAACACTCTCCATTTTAACCACCTGGTTAACCATAAGTATTGAGGACAATCCCCTTCAGGTCTCATTTGTGCATTCTTTGACCATCCAGCAGAGTCCTTCATGACAGACTTGAGATTCTTCCCTTTCTTCAAGAGAAAAATGCGATGGGTTTTATCCCAAGTGACTTGAAGCTAGAAGTTCCACGTATGGCAGAATCCCCAGTCACACCGACCAAGACTGATTAGCTTCTCTTTAAGTGGTTTTGGTTTGGGCAGGCGGAAGCAGGCGCTGCCAGCTTCCCTGTCATATCCACCTACTCTGTGCCCAGGCCAATCCTCAGCAGCAAACCTTGGTGAAGACCCCCTCAGCTCTTCTCCTCCCACGGGACCTTGGAGAAAAGCTCTCTCTTGGTCCAAAGTGATGCACCTCAAGCCCTCTCTTCACAAACACTGTACCCTGCTGACAGCCCTTGTCCAGGATCTTCTCAGGCCATGTCCCCCAGCATCCCTTGGGAAGCCTCACACTACGTTTTACCTTTGAACTCCTGCCTGAAGCCAGATCCCAGCCTTTGCCGCGCACACCTGCAATCCCTCCTGTCACAAGATGAGACTTCTTCAAATCTTGCCAAGTCCAAACAAGACGGCTCTAATAAAATGCCAACAGGAGTGACTCCATTTGGAACCTGGCTCCTTGATAACCACCTAACATCTTAGCTCCCTTGCAGGGTCTGTTCAGCGTTTCATCCACCCAGCGCAGCTGACAAGGTGATGTCATAGCTGTCAGAGCTGGGATCCGATGCCTTCCATAAGGCACATCCCCTGGGCATCGTCTCTGCGGTCACCTCTCATCGCAGCTATTCCCATGCTTCCTGACAGATACGGGCCAGCTCAGTGGACACCCCAACTTCACAGGTACTATTTTTTTGGGAAAAAAACCTGTCCAGGGCGCCTAAGTCTTGTTTATCCCTGAGAATCAAACTTCAGTACAAACCCAAAGTGTTTCTCATCTTTCTCCCTCCCTTTTCTCTAAGTGCATGGGATGCAAGCAGATTGGGGAAACCCATAATGCCCTTGGTGCTATGCCAGATTTTCAGCTTGTCCCATTTCTCCCACCCGGAAAGAGCAGAGGGTTACCAGCATCTTGATCTTCCCCTGACCTGTCAGCCTGGTGATATTTTCTCATAGTTTAGAACTACACCACTGCTGACATATTTCACGCAACACTCTCTCCAGCCAGGTGCCTCGGTTTCCCCCTTGCTGTCTCACACAGATAAGCCTGTGTTTAGCCCTGAGTGCTAAAAAAGAAGCTGGCGGAGAAAATCAGGCAGCAAAGCCCAAAGAAAATGGAGCAGAGGATGCCTGGGAGGAAGAGCAGACAGTGCAGGGGACCACAGCTTGGACAAGCAGAGGAAACTCAGGTGGAGCAGAACCACCGGGACGGCTCCTTTGCTACCCCGTGTAGAGCAGCAGCCCACCGCTCCCCCACCCCAGTCGTCAGTGCCTTTTGTGCAGGGAGACGCCATTCATAAAGCCATCCCAGGCTTCGGCACAAGCTCGCCCGGCCGGTGCTGGCAAGGGGAGCAGCAGGGGTGCCGCAGGTTAAGCGCTGCCCGCGCTTGCCAAATCAAGCTGGGGAAATTCATACGGCAACTGCCTTCCACTTTGCTTGGCTCCAGGCAGTGCTATTAGTCTCTCCGCTTAATGAGCATTAACCACCGGCACACAAACAAACATGCCAAGCATTTACATACGGCCGCCCGAGTCTGATGGAGCAATAAACAGATGAGCTAAGCTGCTCTTTACATAAGGATACATTTCACGCATCGGCGCGGGAGGGAATGCGATTTTTCTGCCACAAAGCATATTCCGTGAGAAATTACAGGTGTGTTTCTCATGCCCAGAGAGAATAATAATAATTTTAGAATTCCTGAATTAGGCCAATCATTCATCCATGGGGGGAAAAAAAAAAAAATAAAAATCCTGCCTGACAAGCTGCCACCTGAAACCAGAGGCAGGTTCTTGACCTAAAAACAGCCCTCGCCAGAAAGGCGTCTGAAGCAGGTAAAAGGAAGCTCTTTGTTTTTGGAAAGATTATTATTATTTTTTTAGAAGACAGATCACATGGATCTTCAAACTAGATGCATGGCTGATAGGACAGTGCAATGTAAAGGATCAGAAAAGGATGGTTTCTTTGCTGTCTACACGCATAGCAACAGTTTCTGTCCTGAAGTGCTTGCAAGAGGGTTAAAGTATTATTTGGAGGCCTAAAGCTGAAACAACTCAGGGCTGGATTTGAGCTTTTGCTTTTCATCTCCACACAGCAAAATGTAGATATATCTGGATAATATTGCATCGCCAGAGTTTCATTTCCCCTTTTGCTTCTTCACCAGCATCTCCAAAGGCAGAGAAAACACTAGGTAGTAGGCAACGAGCAGAAATAAAATCATGGAAGGCAGCAAAACAACAGGCATCAACTAGGCTTTTGTTCCAATTTTGTTTTCCTTCTGTGGTGAATGGGAAGGGAAGAAAGAAAAGAAAAAAACCCCTTACATCAACATTTTCAGAAAGTCCAGGCCTTTAAAAATGCTGCATGTTTCAGTCCCTGCAGAAAAAAGCGCCAGTTCAAGCCAATCACAGGCTATTCTGATACAATCTGCAAAATTATTTTCCAGTTATTGTGATGACTGCTGAATAATTAGCAAGACAGCACCTGAAAGCACCCATTTCTGTTACCGCAACCCTTGTGCATCTCGGCTCTAACACAAACCTCTCCCAAGGGCCAGGCAGGTGATTTCACCCCTCTCGCCCTGCAGCAGCGATGTTTGCTGGGGTGCGATGGGGAAACAAACCCCTGGACCGCAGCACCCTTCAGGGCACTGAGGAGATCAACCACACGCTGCAAGGATTTACTGTCTCCACCTGTGAAGGTGGCCTGAGCAGATACAGGGTGATGATGGGCCTCAGCCCCCTTCCACAATAAATCCTCCCTGCAGACAGACAGCACAAAGGCTTGAATAAATATTAGCCTGATTTGATTTTTTTACCACGAGAGTTAAACTTGCTCTTGTCTCTGTGTGGTGTTGATAGACTGCTTTGTCTCGTATCGTCCGTTTCAGCTTTATGTTTCTGCGTTTCTACCTTATTATCGGACCGAAATAAAAACTTGTGTGGGGAGAGAAGGTGGTGGAGTCACCTTTTCCGCCTTTTATTTTTTTGTCAGTCAAGTTTTAGAATGACCTTATTCATGTCAAAAACTCCCCTAAACCAACGTGGGTCCCTGGCTGGTGCCTACGTCTCTCTGCATACATCCGCATTTTCTGCACGCAGTAAACGAGGCGATTCCTCTCCTCTCTGGGCACAGAGCAGGTTTTTCCCCTTGCTCCTTGCTTTTTCCAACACCTTTCATGATGCCTCTTCTCACCCCGCAGTGAAACTACACACATGGGTGAATTAGCAAACCCCACCCAGTCTGCCATGAGCAACTCTCAGTTATTAATCACCCAGGGCTGTTTGGTGAGCTTTGTGAAATTTGACTGTTTTCCTCCTGTCCTCAGTTAGCTTTCTTGTGTCCTTACACCTACATTGGGGCTAAAAAAAAAACCCCAACATGCCAAACAAAAAACATCAGTGCCCCCACTGCTGCTTTGCAATTCATCGGGGCTGCAAAACCTCCCTAGCAAAGCCAACACTGGCTGGCGTGGGGAAGGCCGTGCTGCTTGTAATCTGGATGGAGTCCTCATCGGAGGATGAAATTCAGCTGTCTACTCACCCGCAAAGCCAAACCCGCGTCCAGTCTGAGGCAGGGTGTCTGAAGAGGATGGCACGCTCAGAGGTTTTACGATCTCACTCCATCCTCTGAGACTTGGCATCTGTGTGTTCCTGGATGAACTACAGCTACGGCACAGATAGACATAGGTGGACCTCTGTCACCCTTGCCTTGTTCGTCAAGTTTGCCTGCAGGTAAAAGCAGAGGCCAGTCATTAAGTGGCACAAAAACAAGCCTCCGCAGTGGAGGTACACAACAGATTGTACTGAGTGACAGGAATAATGATTTATTTCTTTATATTTGAGGTCATTTAACCAACTTTTGCTCATCCCTTAGATGATGTGTCTAAACATTGCAAACCGGCTCAAGCCTTACAATAACAATGGGGGCTTTGAAACTTTGAAGTTCTTCACAAGAGCTTAAAGCGGAGTCTTTGCTTGTAGGCCTACTTGTCACCATCCCTGGCAATTGGGTGCCAAACTGGTGCCAAAATGGGACAGAGCAAGTAGTCCCATCTCAGATTTCAGAAAATAGGTGTCTGAGTTCCACCTGAGGCATAGTACAGGGATGGTGATCCTGGAGAGACGTGGCACTGACTCCTTCCATGGTCAGGTCCAAGGTGCACTGGGTAGAGAAGAGGATGCCGTATTGGGATAGGACAACTTCAGCCTCAGATGCCTTTCTGTAACTATAAAAACAAAGGTTCCCATTCTCTTGATGAAATAAGCAAAAAGGTAAAATTATTTTTGAGTTTAACCAAATTCCAGGATATTTCAGGCAAAGCCCAGAGCACACCACCTGATGGGGGGGAGGAGGAGGAGGAGGAGGGCCAGGTCCTGTAACAGGAATCATCGCATGTGCTCCACTTCCTCCGCTCTTCTCTGCTCACCAGATCTTTATCACGAGAGATCGCTCATGCTGTGCTGTTTCCTCTTCTTGTTACGATCTTCTGCACAACAGGGACTTCTCAGAATTTTAATGCTTAATAATATTTTTGACCTTTTCATTAGTCCAGCTTTTGGTTGGCTTTCATGTTAAGGTCGTCTTTTTTGGGTGACACACATTGCAAACTGGGCAGAAATGTGCTCCGACACCAATTCACATTAGGAAACACTAAAAACCAGATTAACGTACTCTGTAATTAGGTTTCAAAGAATGAAGGAGTCATTACAATTTGGGAAACGATACCATTTTTTTTCAAAACAGAAGTGGTGCCAGGTGTGTCAGAGATGAGTAAGTTTTGAAGAAAAACAAGACATACTTACCATTTATTGGTAAAATTAAAAAGGTTAAATAAAATAGTATTATTTGGCATTGCTGGAGACTGAGCTCGCTCACTTACTGCTGCAGGAGCATAGGGCAAACAGCAGCAATACAAATACCAGCTCGTGCTGGGACCCAAACACCACCACTTCTCATGTCACCCTTTTTGCCATTTCCCAAGAAATCAGCACTAACCATTTCTTTGCTTTTAGATCTCTGCTGCCTGTGTTCATTCTGTGTATAATACCCTTATCTGGGATAATCTTGAATTTATCTGACAGCAGTATTTCATGCATCAGTGTATTAAAATGCTTTCCCAGAGCCTACCTTTGATTCTCTTTCGAAATAGATTTTAAATTAGGCTAAATTGAGATACATTTATTGATTCCATTAGTATTGATTCATACTAATTCAGGTGCTTATTTGGGCATAAATAAAGTGAACCAATTTTATTTGGAATACTGCAGCTTTTTATATGATCACATTCCACCTGTGGGCGATTTTCTGGCTTCCCTTCCCACACTTCTCCACGGAGATTTAATGCATGGTCTGTTGTTTTAACAAGGGTAGCCAGTGACAGCTACCAATTACCTGATGACAATCACCGGATCAACCCAACTTGTCTTCTGAGGAACCCTTCCTGAAGCACACTTTGCCTTCTTTGGGCATTTTCTACTGTCCACATTTTTCTAGAACTCCTCCGCAAGCTTAAGGCATCCTTTGAGCAGAGAAAGGTACTGCCTTTGGTCAAAACTTAATTCTGTAAATTTGGCTCAAAAAACACACCAAACAAGTCCAGCAAAACTTTCAGCACTGTGTCTCCAGGCTCTGAGTGATACCCGAGATGCTCCACACAACATAGCAGGAATCCTTCTTTTTACTTTCATTGTTGTGTTTCCTCAAACTCCACACTAATGATCACCATTTTAGCACACTCCACTTCTCTGTGCATAGAGACCTCCAGGACTCCTACATATCTATAGATACATGAAAAAAAGAGGTTACATACATTACATTGAGAAACAAAATGGTAAGAAGAGCTGTGAAAGAGAAATGTTGCTGTCCCTCCCCACCCTGAAATAAAGGGATTAAAATTAGTTGCTGTTGCACTATTAGGTATGTACAAAGGATGAGTTGGGTGCCTTTATCTCGTCATCGCTGCTTTACAGCTACAAGGGTCTGTTATTCCCCTATGATGTTTCCTCTGGGGTGACAAAAAACTGTTTCAAAATGTTCCCAGCGGTGGTTTAAGGCTTCCTTGCTCAGGGCCGGCAGATAAGGCAGCTCCCCATCGCTACACGTGCTGCAAGCAGGGAGCAGAGCCCAGCAACTGGCGCCAACCGAAAAAGGAGCTCTGCCCTGATCTTATCCATCCAGCGCATGCAACACCCTACCTTGCTCCACATGGGCATCCTGTTTCCCAACACCACCGTGATCTTTGCACAAGAAAAACACATCGTTACTGTGAGGATGGTCAAACACTGGCACAGGTTTCCCAGAGAGGTTGTGGAGACTCCATGCTTGGAGATACTCAAAATCCAGGTGGGCACAGCCCTGGGCAATCTGCTCCAGGTGACCTTGCTTGAGGAGAGGGTTAGACCAAGTGATCTTTTGAGGTCCCTGACAACCTCAACTGTTCTGTGCCAGAAAACTCCAGCCTGACTCAGGGCATAGCTACCAAAAGTGACTTTGGCAACGGCACAGAGAGGATGGTTACTCGTTATAACTATGATTCGCACGGTGTTAATGCCAAATCGCCTCAGTCATCCACCAAGACCTGGGAGTCCCATACAAACTCAGAAAGGAAGATTTGACTCCTTTCCTTTTTTTGCTCCCTTGTGTAGAGAAAATTACATAGCAGTGTAGCATGCTCTGATCGAAGAGCTAGCATCATTATTAATACTGTTTAAGTTAAATGTCACACATGGGATATATTAATTGTGCTGGTTCACAGTGCAATTGTTGGGTTTTGTTTTTCCCTCTCTGTCCTCCCCAAGTGAAGCATCAGGTGGTGCCTTGTGAGTATAAGAATATGGGTATCATCTGGGTTGAGTAAGTGATTAGCAATGAATTAACAGTAAACTGACAGGCAATAGTATGAACATGGGAGGTGACAAGCAAAAGATCTGTGGCATGTGGCTGCAATTCAATATGCCAGCGTAGTGAAATCATAGCTCCGCACTGGCTAAGTAAAGCAGGTTGCATTCTTCTTCTCCATCTATGAATGAATGCATGGAAAAAAAATAATAAAATCAAAGGTGAAGTGGTGAAATTGTCCAATCAAGTTGGATGTGCACACAATTACATCCCCCCTTTCCTCTCCCTGGAGCTGGAGTTTCAGCTGGAGCTGAAACTATAAAACCAACCAAGCGTCTTGTTACCTGCACCTTGCCAGCACTCCAACCAGTCCCTTAAACTGCTTTGGGGAGGAAGGGGAAAGCCCTTATATTAGTCCCACACCATAGCCATGTCTGCAACTGCAGTGTCTATTCCTCTTCAGCTGTCTATCCTAGAGGGTCCAGCATCCCAACATTTCATAATCTTAGGAACAACTGCCAGAATTTTTATCCTTCCTTGTCTCATCAGACCATCCAGTGGCAACGTATGAACAGATCGTCTCTATAACACCACTGGATTTGTTTGCACACAGATTCACAGAGAAGAGCATTTTCTGAGCAGTCCCTGCCACACTGTGTAGAACAGCGGCGTTCACAAAAATTAATATTCAAATAGGAAACTGGACTGAATTCTGCTTAACTACACGCGTGGTGGCTCTCCAAGAAACTATCTGAATTAACACCAGTCAGCCCCAGCTGATAAAAACATTTTGGTAGATAATCATTCACTAGGAAATGGCTTAAAAATACCAGCTTAATTCCAAGTAAATTAACAAACAAGCTTGCATTGGCTGTACCTGCCACTGGGCTGAAACTGAAATTTAGGAGACAACATATTCACTGCCTTGACTACCTACATTTAGTCCTTATCTATTTTTTGAAGCTCAGAAGGGGAGCATTAGTAGATTGCTATGCTTGCTAAAATATTGATTTCATGGAAATTGCTTTGGATATGAAAACGAGATAACACAGTTTGGTTTATTTGTTTGTTTGGTTTTTTGTTTGTTTTTTTTTTTTTTTTAAACAGGCAGTGAAAACAAGGTGACAATTGTCAAATGATATTATTAAAGTTCTTTTTTTTTTGTTAGGAGATTCTTAAAAATACTTAAACCCCAATACTTTACATGAATTGAACGCACCAGAAATACATTCTTAAAACTTTGCCTATAGATAATTTATCAGCTGATTAAGAGTAGAGATTTCTCTCCTAATTATGTGAGCATGGAGCACTTGAAGAGTTTTTCACATTAAAAGAAGGCTAATATTATTCATTAATCAAGTCTCCCTACCCCCACCCCAGCTCTGCTAAAAGCAGAAAGTTAAGTGGGTCAGGAGAAGGGTTATGAGTGATGCTGCAAGACCAGAGATAAGCCATCAGGTGGTTGGAGGGGAAAGCATTTTATCTAGAAGAACAGGCCTGACTTTCGTTCCATCGAGATAAGCACTAGAGCTTCTCTATGTGGGGAAATAGCCCAAAATAGCTGTTGTGGAATACCCCTGCCTAAATACCTCCCAAGATGGACACATAGTGCTTTGTACTAACCCCTCTTTTTGGTCCAGTGTGGAACAGGAAAAGCCAAATGGTGCAAAGGCTCTGAGAATGACAAATTAGAGGGTACCCTGAGAGAGCAGCAGTGGGAGAACTATTGTGCTATAAAATCACCATTTGGCTTATTCCACCATCATTTTCCCCTAAAAAACCCCCTCCAGGTTAGGGATTCTGGCAGTGTGTAGTCTGGAATGGAGCAAACCACTAAAGATAAAACTGCATCAGAGGTCATCCATGGGTTATTCTTAGATGTGTGCAGATCAGCCTGAAATAACAGCAAAGGTTTCCCTATTGACAGCCCGGGTCTCAAAGAAGTCTCAGCAACGCAGCAGTACGTATGATGAAATGAAGTACATGGGCAGTATTGTGGTCATCTGAATTTGGCAGGACAGGAGAGCCTGAGGTCACGAATATATTGGCAATTTCAGGTGAAGCTGAATGAACTGGCTAGTGATGTTATCTTCAAAACCATTCCTGCCTTAAGAGCTTAAAGTTGCTTTTATAACTGAGTCTATACCAAACCCAGGGAGTCCTTCACCTTTCATCTGTTACATAAAGTTGTCTCCTAAGAGCAGATGAAGTGTCTTGTACAGGGTGCATCACACGAGCTTAATCTTAAAAACTTAATTTCCAGTGGATATGACCAGCATAGAACTGGTATCCTATTGATACCATTATCACTTCCCCCCCTCTCTGGAGAAGAAAAAATAATCAATGCTCACATATTAAATGGATCACAGCCCATCTATGTACTGGAGAGTTTTCAGTCGGAACTGCGAATAGGGCATCAGGCAGCTGCAGTGCTTCTAGCAAAGTCCCGTGTCATTTTGGTTTTGACCCAGATCATTTAGTGTCTTATCAAAAGATCTAACCAAAAAAACAGAGAATAGAGCCAGCAACGTTCACAGATGAGGTAGATCTGCGAGAACATGATAAAGATTAGGATGTCAGTTATCGAAAGTATCAGGATCTGTTGGGTAGCTGGATATGAATCCAACACGTGTTTTAGTACATTTCAGCTTCAGATCAGACATCCAAGGACCAGCTATGCTGGTCACGTTTATAAGGACGGGGGCTGTATTCTGAAAAGGAGTGATTCAGCCAAAGCTTAAGGCACACAAGGTACAAGTGCACAGTTGTAAGCACAGCTCACTGCTCCACCAATACTGAAAAGCCGTTCATCGGAACACAAGGATGTGTAGCTCTGTATATACCCATATATAAGTACATGGGGAGTAGTCTTGTCTCAAGAAGCAGCAAGATATTAGAGGGACATTTACTGGAATGCTGTCTCCAAGTCTGGTATCCATGCTTTGACAAATAAAGGAGTCAGAATAGCATTACAAAAATATCTTTGGACTTTGGAAAATGAGAAGAAGCTTGGTTTCTTTTTATAATTAGATGATAAAACCGTTAGTGCAAGCTAGGACCTATTTTTGCTCTGTGCTAGAACACCACCTAGCTCTGACTGGCTTCTAAGAACTAACATAATGCAAATAATCAATATCAACCTGGATTGATTTAAACCTTGCTGTGTTCTAATGTCTACTGACAGCTTCTGTTTTCTTACTGGAAGAAAGGGGGGAAAAGTTGAAGGCAAATAAAGAGAACATTTGACTGAAGAAATAAATTTTTAAACAGAACTCCCAAGAAAAAGTTGGGATGCTTCAAATGCTTTATCATGGCCACACAGCAGCAGCATAATACTCAGTACATACTGCAGGCATCCAAACTGTGCATTCACTGCTGGGGAAATGCAACCATCACCCAAACACTACACATTTCTGCCACTTCAGAAAAAGGAGAAGCTTTTCAAGGTCATAGGACTTGGGTTGTTTTCAGGTCACCCATTGAAACATCTCTTTGATAGATAACAATACACAGAGGTATCCAAGGACAACTACATTCCACACTTCTCAGAGTATGCTGGCCAAAACGGTCAAGCGTGGCCATCAGTTTTGAGTATGTGACATGCGACACCTAAACTTGAGTTTTCATGGGGACCGATGACTGATACTTGCCACGACCTCAGGCACAAGGACACTACCAGCCTCAAGCTAACCATAAAAAAATAATAATAATTAAAAAAAATAGACTGCAATGACTGTATTCCTAGATGGCTGAATTTATCCATAAATGAGATATAGACCGAACTGACAACTAGAGGTCAATTTGCACTAATGCAGGCAGATGCTGTCTCAAAATCACCCATTTTGGTGGTTATAATGCCTATCACCACAACAGGTACAGACAAAAGGATGTGCACAGATGACAGCACATCTGTAAGAGCACACACAAGAGCCCAGGGAGCTCGGAGGAGCACTCACATCTTGCAGAGAAACAGGGTAAATCAGCTTAGCTCCAGTAAGGCTGCTCAGGCCACACACATGTGTAGCAGCTGCGGATCTGGTCCTATAGACGATGCACCCCTCATGCCTTATACAGCAGCTCGTCCGTCCTTCCTAAGATGGGACCGGTTCGGAAAAGGGTTTTGGAGAACCAGGGCGTCTGTGGTACTACTGACAGCAGGCTGCCAAAATGCCTCTTCACAGCTTTTGTGAAAATACAGCTGTGTTTCAGGCATGTCTGCTACGACTCGCCTGGAACTGAAAACAGCTTGACGATTTTACTCCAGTCCAACAGCAACTGCAGAGCTCCCTTTTGTAGATTAGTGCTGTTTCTTCACTGTCATGAATCGCGTTCAGAGGCAAACCTTTAAACTTGTTTTTTTAAAGTCAGTTATCAAGAGACAGCCAGTGGCAGGCTACCATCGGAGATGAATTTGAAAAGGGAGGCTGGTCAGATTTTGCAACTAACTGATAAAAACAAATCAACCACAGAAACAAATTCCTCTACTCATTTCAAAGAGAAAAGGAAAAAAAAAAATAAAAAAAAGAGAAAGGCTTCAAGCAAGATCTCTTTTTTTCCATCTCTGAGATTTCTGGGAGTGCTTTGAATGCTTTATTTTAGCAAGGAATAAAAGTCCCTGCTCCTGATAGATTGCAACGTTCTCTGCCCTGAAGACAGATCAATATTACAGATCACAAATAAAATAGTCAGAAGGATTGAAAACAGGATTTACAACTGAATAGCTACCACACCTACGTGAAAATAATAATTTACATTCCTCACCACACCCTATAAACTACACACAGGCAGCCTGAAACAGGAAAAGTAACAAAAATAATGGGAAAGAGCAGCAAATAGCGTCTTGACAATTTGAACTGATATGAAAACAGGAGTTGAGGGCAGGGAAGTATTTCCTCTTGAAACCAAACAAAATAACCCAGAAACCTTCGGAGGGTTTAGAGTTTCAGGCTTTCTTATTGAGAAAAAAAATCCCCAAATCCTCCCGAATCTATGAAAAGCAGACACTTTCCATAGAGAATGGGTTCATTGAAAAGCAATTTTCTGTTCAAAATCAGTTTTGACAGGCTAGTTTCATCTGGGCTCAGATGTTGGATGCCAGAGGAGCGTTTGCCAGGAATAAAAATAGGCATTTAGCTCTGAAGGACCGGGCTGCCAGGGTTAAAGACTTCTTTTGCCTAGGGGACAGGTTCCGCCGTCCCAGGGACGGCCGCTGACAGATCAGAAGGGATAGAGGTTCACGATTTGTGTGGGAGTCTTGAATAATCTGTTCCTATTTTAATGTGAACATGGGTGGTAACATGGAATTACAGCGTGTGGAGGCGGGCTGGTGTGTGTGGATTAATGAAAAATAATGAGATAATATTGAGCATTTGTATAGTCTTATTAGAAGGGCTCGGTTTCTCCACTGACAGAAATCCCTGGGAAATGTCGTATTCTGGGACTCCATCCCTAATCTCTGTACCAGGAATTAATAGGATACACGGAGGTTATTTCACAAGTATATTCCTTTGAAAAGAGCTTTCATTCTTAGTCTTAAATTTTAAGCAACCCGAGTACTTACACAGTAATCCCTTCAATTCATACTTCATTGAATCCAGAAGTCACTGTGGCTCCTAAGGTACTCTGCTGTGAAAAAAATAAACACTGATAATTGCATTCTGGAAATTATGACACGCTTATACGATGCACCAAGAAGAGACAAAAATAAATACTGAGGGGAAAAGGGTAAAGCTGGGTTTACTGAGGACCAACTACGTTAGGATTGACTAAAAAGAAAAAAAAAGCCAAGCATGTTCAAAAACTGCAATCCAAGCACAATTTATTTTTAGTCCCTCTTTTATTGTGAGTTTTATAATGTGATTTTGAGGGCCTACTGTTGCCTCCCATTAACACAGTTCTGTTACATATTCTGCAGTGTATTGGTGGGAAATGATTCATTGGAGTGCTGGGGTTTGACATTCGAGCACAGAAATGGAGAAAAACATACTTTGATTCACCACGTTTCAAAAACACAAATTCACCCTCAGATGAAGCTTTAGTAATTTCTTGAAAGTACTGCATAAAAATAGAAATATTACTGCTCTAGAGGCAAAAGCAAGGAACCAACACTTAATCTTTATTAACTGGGAAATTATATTGGTTTTGGTAAAGCACTTGAGCGCATGCTGCTCAAAATTCACTTGTGCTGTCACTGCCTGCTGGTGACAAGGGGAATTTCAGCTTAATGCCATGGCGCTGGACAGGCACGATACATGGCACTTACCTGGTTACTAGATTGATCCAGTCAGTCAACGTGAAGGGTGATGCTGCAGTTTAAAAGACCTGCTGCGATTACACCATTTGGTCCAGTAACAGAGAAAATGATGAAATATTTTCAAACCAGTTGCCTCCCATAGACCAAATTAAGACTTGACGATGACAGCATGCGCAGACACTGGTCACTGGAGTAATTTTTAAGCTTCCGTTGCTATAAAGCAGCAAGAGGCTATTTTCAACAGAGTAAGAGCTTCCCAGAAAAAGTGATGCCGGGGAAGGATCAGATGTGATTCCCTGTTGCCTAGATAGAGTTAAATGGGTGAGGTCAACCTACCTATTCCCTGCAACTGCTGACAGAGTGATCCAGAGAAAAAGGCGATGGTACACCATGGTGTGACTCTCACCCAGACACTTCAACAAGCACAAACACCACACTGGCCCTGAATCACGGCCAGGAGATTTCTGAGACTCTCTTCCTTAATAACGTGAGGCTATGCACAGAATCTCACTCCTGCAAATGACTCGTCAGCTTTAATGATTATCAGTCATTTAGTTTCTGCCTATAAGCTCTCCCCTTGTCTTTTCAGACCTTTATCTGAAGTCAATGAAAAGAGCACCACCATCTCCAGCAAGTTTTGGGACAGGACCTTCAGCTGGTCAAGCCAGTCATCTCTGTCTTACAATGGCACAACACTGATTTCTCCTCCATGCATTTAATATCTGAACAATCCCATTAGCTGAATCTTGGGTCTTTTTGAAGCAAACCCAGTAATTTGGCAATCCTGAGCGAAGGAGAATGGGAAATTCTGCTCATTGGACAGAAGCGTTCCTCGGAGACAACATACATCAAACATGACTTAAAGGAAGATTAAGTTTTATTCAGATGATATCTGAAGGAGATTTCATTCTCATGTCAATGATGAACACTTTTATTATGGGGAGAGGCTGGTTAATCTTTAACCAAGAATTTACAAGAGATTCTTAAAACAAACAACAGACAATTTACAAAGCTTCATGAGACCTTCCTTTTTATTCTGAAGAGTTTGTACTGTGAACGCTACCAGATTGATAGCTGCGTTACGAAAGAGCGAGCAAGTTAGGCGATGTGAACTACCCAATAAATCCCTACTGGGAAGATCACCTCTGGATACAACAGAGGGGAACTCAGCCAAAAGCCCATGCTGAGGGAAGGGTTCAGAGGAATTGTTTATGTCATCTGAGTGTTCCCAAGAAAAAGTTAGACCTCGGGCCACTAACTCATTTCAAAAACATGGTAGACCAAGTGGCAGGTGACCGATGCCACCTTTTTACATAGTAGGACCTTAGGGGCAACACTTCTCTAATTTCATGCTGAGGCTGATGAAAAGAATGTCATTAGCTTCAATGAATATTAAAAGTGGATCTGCGCATAATTCATCAGTCTCATAACCCATAGTCATAACCCCAACTCATAACACATTCAGTTTCTCTAGTTAATTAATAGGATTTGTTATCAGGTAGAAATCTGATTCCTTTGAGGTGCCAGATTGCCATGCGTGTTTCCTGCTGCAGGAAAGAAAAATGTATGCATACACCAATGTTTCCAGAAAGCTTGAATGGAAAACCCTTTCATGTCAGAAGTTTATTTTTATTGGTAAAATATTAAATAATATACAGAATTAAAAACTGCACTTACACTTCTGAGAAGAAATAACTCTTGGACAAATTATATGCTTGTTCCTGAGATTCCCTACATTTATTCCAGTAGCTGTGCACTCAAGACAGTACAAACCTTTATAATATAATCCTTTTCACAAAGTATTACAAAGTTTCTGCAGCTTCTTTTAATTATACACACATACAGACTCACTCTCACATGGCTGTACAACACTCACGCATGTACAGAGTACACACATACAGATGTGGAACCATATGTATGCATGTATACTAAGAAAAAAAAAGTAAAAATTAACAAGTTCCATAGTTCAGTCTATAGCGGCAAAACTTTTTTAGCAGGGGGATACAAGTTTACATTAGGGTTGCTCATATGGACCACTGTCATAGTGATCATTTCTGAACTCCTTTTATAAAAGTCTGTTCCAATGGCCATGTAAAGCAATGGGTCAATTCCCATTGGCTTTTGGAATAAACTCTGATTTTTTTTTTTATTATTCTTATTTATTTATTTCTTTTTCATTTAAGAGATTCCTCAATTTGGGAGACTTGGGAGAAAAGTTGTCATTTGCCACATTACTGACCTGGCTTGTTTCAGGACAACAGCACTGAAGTGGGCAGAGTGCAACTCTGTATGAGTCGGGGAAGATGCCATGACAAATGGGTCAGACCCCTCAGCCTGAAATTACGCTCACAAAATGGTGCGTGCTTTGCTATCACCCCACTGCTTCAGCACGGTCCCTGTTCGTGGAAGGACCTGAACAACCTACGTGAGGTTTCCAGAATTTGGCCCTAGGAGCATGAGAACCCATGGGCAACCATGACAGTCACCCACTGAATTTTTCTTCTTGAACTCAAGCACAAGAGTCTGGGAAATAATTTTGGCAATCAATCAGAATGGGCTACAGTCTCCTCACCTTTGTTATGATTAAAAAGAAATATCTTAAATACAAATTTAAAAGACAAAAGTGGCTACTGTGCATGCGCAGTAACTGCCTTTCAAAGAAATCTCAACGGGATTTTTTTTATTTTATTAGGTACCTAAATACATATTTACAGAACAGCGGCTTCAGTCTACAGGGGGGGAAAAAAGGCATTAAAAATACACTATATATAAATATGTATGATATGTAAAACAAGTCCCATCTAAACTTATATAAGACAAGGACAACTCTAAAGAAGCTTTTCTGGTCTCTCAGGTAGATAAGGGACACGAGTCCTGTAATTCTTACACAGGCAAATCTCTCCCATTAGAGTAAATGGCAGTTTTGCCCTAGCTAAGAGATTAGGCCTAATCCAAAATCCATTATCAAAGTCAACAAGAGTCTCCACTGAGCGGGTTTTGGACCAGACCAAAAAAAATATTTTTTTTTTTGTTATTTTTAATAAACATCAATATTAAGTGCTTTTCTTAAAAAGAAAGCTGCAATTACAAAAGAAAAGGAAGGAAGAGGCAAGAACAGGTATGTCCTTAATTCGTACACTGGGTGTGTTTCAATGTCAAATAAAAGCAGGGGTTAAGGTATGGGATTAGCCTTAATTTACAGTTTCTCACCTTTTGTCAGTAACAATCTTAATTCACATAGTTACTTGAACCTTATCTTTGAATGTATTTAAGACAGAGCATTTTTTTTCACTGATCTGTTTGGACTGAGGAAAGAAAAAAATAATCATTGGACATTAATAATACGTCAGGGAAAGTATTGCACTTGAACAGAAAAATAACCCAAAAAGGTGGTTTTGTTGGTGATTTTTTTTTTTTAAACTAATATAAGCAAATCATCCATGTCTGCAATGAGCATGTTTAGAAAGCAGGATCCAAGAATGAAGCATAAGAAGCAAATCTGGGGTTGGTAACCCCCACCCTGGAATACAACAGTAGTAAAACTTTTTTAAAGCATTTTCTTCCAACAGGAAAAAAAAATTATATGACTTTTTTTTACTTTACAATTTAAAATCTTTCTAAACATTTGCATTAAAATTTTCCAGTTTCTCATAAAAAGATATACATTTTAGGAAAAAAAAATACAACCAGAAAATAAAACCAACTAAAAAGGAAGGCAGATATACAGTATTATAATTACATCACTGTGGAGTCATCTCGGAAGGTACCCTAGATGTTTAAAGTGTTACAAAGAGTATGTACCTTAATATTTTTTTTTTCTCAAATCAACTATCTTTTTTTCTTTTTCCTGTTTTTAATATAAAACTACACTTGAGTACAAAAATATGTAAACAGACTGTACAGCCAATGAACAAAAAAAACCCCCACAAAACAACCCCCAAAACCCCTAGACAGCCCAAAGCTACAGGAGATAAGAGCAGGCCCAGACTTAAAGCTCAGAGAAGGAAAACAGGGAGAGAGAAAGAGAAAACCACTGAAAGCCAGAGGAGATTGCTACATGGCAGAGGAAGTGAACATGTTCAAGCTCTGAGGACACTTGACAATTTGTCAAATAATTGATCACAGTTTCAGAATCTGAACGACTACAAAAATAACCAAAAAGTCCTTCCCTTGTTACAGTGTGTTCAGAAGTGAATATCCATTTCCAGTAAGCAATGTCAAATCCCAGTAAGTGCATAGTAGGGGATTCAGTGACCTCTACCCCTTCAAGAAGCTTTTCTTATTCGATGTCACTTGAGGTAAAACTAAATGGCCCGATTTACTGCAAACTGGCCTCATTGTGCCAATAATGGAGTCATGCACTCCACTACACCTTGCGGGAGGCGTCCGTATTTTATCTGTGATTGATAATACAGACTAGAGGCTACCAGTATTCACGTACCGCCAAGTGCGAGGGATTAAGGCTACGACACAAATGTAAGCAAACACGTCTTCACCGCAGAGCCCCGCCACCGAGTGCTGACGACTGAGACCTAACCAGAGCTGCTGTGCCGCACCAATTAGCAAGTCAGTCCCTGTTCTCACAAATAATGGTAATTATTAAGCACATGGTTAACTGCAAAGCTCCTGTGCACTTCCAGATCAAATCAAAGGGATGGCAGGAGGCTAGTCATGTGCTCAAATGTTTTATTGGGCTGCAGTGCTGTGGCTTAAATCAATACCTGCTGCAGGAAGGAAGCAGCATCAGTCCAAACTTTGGGTCAGGCTGCTCCCTTTCTCCCAACAGAGTACACATCACACAAGCCCCTCTCAAGACATGATCTGATTAACTTCGTCATCATTCACTCTGTTAAAATACTTCACATACTGCTAGTAAATACATCACAGTATTTTTTTTTTTTTTTATAACTGTAAATAACATTAGGTTTTACTACAGCAATATAAGTCTTTGTTGAAATGGTCATTTCCGTCCACAGATTAATTAGGTCCCATGATTAATATGTAAGGTAGAAGCTTTTATAGAAGGAGAGAGCACGGGCAGTTATCCTCCCAAATAAGGATCAACATGAGTATACCAAGAACAAGGCTGGAAGCAAACAGGAACCAGGAATGCTTGTCTGCATGAGCAGATGAAAAGCTAGGTGATTTAAATAAATACAATTTTTATTGTTATCGACTAAGCGTGCAGCATGGCAAGAGGGCAGCACACCACCTCCTCTTGACTGTCCTGTGTTCACTTCGGAGCCTCAGTGGAGGAGAAGGACAGAAATCCCATGCTTCCAGATATGGCTTTAGAAGCCTAAATTAGAAACCGGGAATGTTCTCCTTGGCCTATACTTCAGGACAACTCTTAATGGGATAAAAAGGGATGTATTTACTATGAAGCAAATTCTGCCTCTTTTCTACCCAGTTCCTGATTCCCACATACTCTCTGTGACCGCCATGGCCCTGACCCCAGCAGAGAGGTGCCGAGGAGCTGGCACCAGGCTGCTGCCGGGCTCAGGGTCCGAGCGAAGGGCAGGCTGGCCTGGCATTCTCCCCGGCGGCAGGCTTCGTGCCACGCGCCAGCCTGCAGGCTTAGACACTGCACCCATGGAGGGCAAATAACTACATCTGAAACTAGGGCACCAACCTGGCCAGGAAGGTACCGAAACACCGTGCTTTTCACCAAAGTGTTCCAAGCTAATAAACCTCCATAACCTCCATGTTCTACAGATGGGCTTCTCTCATCTCTACGTCAGCTACTAGGGTGGCAGCAGTGTGATAGTCAAACTTGCAAATCATTTCCAAAGGACTTTTGTTCTTGCTGGATTTCTTTTTCCAGGTTGAGGCAAGTGGAAGATGCTTTAAAGTCTGCTCCCATTCCTCAATGGGAACCTAAAAGCACAGCAGAGTCCATTTTCAAACATGCATTACTTAAAGCTGTGGAGAGGAAGAAAACAGGAGGCGGCTGCCCGTGGCACTTTGTGGGGCACTGTGTAGCTGGGGGCCTTTGCAGCGAGTCTCGGCACCACTCCAGGCATGCTGTGTTGGTTGGGACTAGCTCTGAGACCAGCTCTGGCTGGATAGCTGGAATGCGCTTTGCTCGAGTAATTTTCAGCCCTTCCCACTCCTAAAAGCCAGATGACTCCAGGAAATCCCACAGCAAAGTACTAAGATGGCCCTCTCTCTGGGTCAAGCTGCCAAGGAAGGTGAAGAAGGGGAGAGGGATCTGCTTTGCTATGCCGTAGGAGAAGGGATGCTTACTTTGGGTTGGTTTTTGTTGTGCATTCTGAAAAGGTATGGTAGGATATCATGAATGACATCACGAACTTCCAAAATGCATTTGAAAAAGGCACATATACAATAAAGCATCTATCTAATTATACAATACCATATATATAAATATACTTTCTCAAAATCTCCAGCTTCCCTAGACTGCAGGCCATTACTACCATCCATTTTTGTTTTTAAATGATACTAAGCCAAACTAATATGCAAATTTCTAGAGTCAAAGTCAATTTCATCGCACTTTTCCGAAAATTCCACTCTGAGTTTAGGCGACTTGGGTATCAGTGCAGCCTCCCTTCTCCCTCCTCATTACACTATAATGCACAGTGAGAGTTAAGGAAAGGAATATTATCTAGCGAAGGAACTGTATTACTGCAAATCCTGTCCTTGGCTGAAATAAGCACCTTTCCCTAAATTATCTCCAAAGTTTCTTTCTGGAAGAAGAAGCATCCGCTGTCTGGCTTCTTTCAAATATGAAAAAGCCAGCTCAGGACCTAGACAACAGTAATAATGTCCTATTAAAGGCCAGTTTTGAAGGGTTTGGTTTAATTCCTGGCCTCTTCTGCCTGACAGACCCAATTTAGGAATACCCTTCTAAACAGAAAACAAACTGGAAACCCTTTAAACTGAGAATTTCTTCACCTTTTACTAAATATATAATAGCTCCACATGGCTATTTTGTGAGCTCCGTCCTCACGTTATAGAAACTACCCCCATTAAACCCACAAAAAATCAGGCCAATTAACAAATTCAGATTCTTTCTAATATAGACCAATAGATGTTAATGCCTAGACACCTTTCACATTGCATCATAGGTGGAAGCACTTTTTAAGGAGAATAAAATTGTTTTAATCCCATAAATTACTGAGTAAAGAGCTGGCTTTACTGAAAAATGCTATATATTTTGATGTGCACTCCTAACTGACTGCAAAGAGAGGTGGCTGTAAAATTCATTGGCCGTAACAGCAGATATATAGATAATGCCCTTTGCTCTGGGAATATGGATCATACCAAGAGCAGAATAAGCAGTCACACTTCTATTTCAATTAATAGGTTTGTAATACTCTAAATTGAGTCAGAATCTTGCCATTTTTGATGTAAAAAGAAGCAAAAGGATTTACTGGCAGGAATGTGTGCAGAAATGGCCTTTTTTTTTTTTTTTTTTAAATGAAAATGGGGAATGCTCACAGGAAGCCAATTCTAAATTTGCAAATGCATGTTTTTAACTGGAAACTTGATTCCAAGAATGTCAAGACAGTCCAACAAAAATCAGTCGGGTTCAATTTCCAACACCAAATACTTAGAACAAATGGATCCACAGGCCAAGGATTATCTACTGAAATTCCTAGTATACTCTGAATGACTAACGAACTTGACAAAACTTAAGAGCTTTTCTTAGAAATCTGCAGAGAGCAAGCAAGCAAGCAAAATATATCTCCAAGGCCTCATTTTGCACACTTCTGTGAAGGGGCAAACTGCTTTATATAAAACCCTCCAATAATTTTCAATAGGAAGTGAATGCTAAAATAAATGCTAATCCAAAACTTTGTTCAAAAAGTAAACTCAAATTTAATCTTTTTCCTTTCCCTAGCTCTAGGATGAAAAACTTCAGTGAGTGTTCCGAAAACGACATCAATAATAAGAATTAATGCAACCCCTCATCTTCTTGCTCTCCAAAAAATGCAGTTTTTGGAAGATACCTAAACCAGCATGTCTCCCCAACTGTCTCCCTAGTTCACTGTGCCTGTGATACCAGGACATGGCAGTGCTCATCTACAGATCTTGCATGCTGCCATTGAACAAGAAGTTAGGTTTAACTGAAGGCAGATGCAAAACCACTGAGCCTCCCCATCTGGTCTTTTAAACATCTACAGAACATACACTATAGAAGCTATCAATGAATCATCAATGAATGAAAGTGCACACTAACAAACTGCAGATATAATAGCAGCCAACTTATTTGTTGATACAAGAGAGATCTCTGCCTTTCTCATATTCCAGTCCTTTCCCAAACACAGGAAGAATTGTTTTAACACATTTTCCCTAATGCTAACTATTCCAAGAAACCATAGCCCATGTTCTTTCCACTGACCAAAGAGGGGAGAACGGAGTCCTCCAGAGACTGAAAGGGATTGCCAGCAACTGTAGCTCAGGCACGTGTCTTTCTGGAGGCCCATACAAGCCTTGTGACCTTCAGGGCGAGCATCTTTCCCTTTACACATTGTTCTTAACACACCTTTCCTGCCTCAGAAGACCACTTCTGAGGTCTTCACAACCACTTTTTACTTTTTTTTTTTTTTTTTGGTGGCATGCTGTAAAAGCAACCACCCTTTTCTGAATTTCCAAGCACATCCTGATGCAGAACATGGCTGGCCACCTCCTGGGCCAACCTTCACAGCTGCAGAGAATCAGCCATACAGGATAAAAGTCATGCCCTCCAGCATCTCCCCCTTTTTCTCCTGCACAAACTTCTTTGATTGCACCAAGCGTAAGAAAATGAGAATGGTCTGGAGGATGGCAGAAGTTCATTTGCCTGAGTTCCCTCTACATTAGGACGAAGAAAGGAGGAGGGGGAGGAACCCAATGACATTAAGAACAATGTTGGGAATAGGTCTTTAAATCTGTCTCTCCAAAGCCCGTATATTCCCAGCCTTGATAGCTCTCACATTACACAAGATGACATTTCTCTCCATCTTGTATTATAATTAATAGGCTACTGCAAGACTTTACCAGCTTTTACTTAATAGCATTTCAGTGCTGGGAAGCAGTCATCAGGTAATCTGGCCATGATCTACTGTATCCTTTCTAAACACAGGTTCTAGCTGCCAAGAACGTCACCATAAAAAGATTTCAATCAATACCACTCAGCTCCTGTTTTCAAATGCTCCAGGTCTAGGAAGAGAAGAAAAAACCCCATACCCTCCAAAGGAACAGCAAACTGGCATATGCGTCGAGTACGCAGATTGAAGTGAGCAGATGGGAATTCATTATGCCCTGATCTTGCTCTCTCTTTTATACTTTAGTACCTTCATACTTTGGAAAAGGTCTCACCAGCCGCATGGAGACCGCGTGCACAGAGGGGGTTAAACCCATGCAGATCTTCCCATTCTCAAGCTGTGTTCTTGTTGCCAAACAACATTTCAATTGTGATTGGTACAAACAGTTGGATTTCAATGGCAATCTGTCACGTAGGTTTAAGCCCAGTTTTTACTGATGCAACCTGCAACTTGCTGGGCGGTTGCTGGCTTTGTTATTTATTGGGAGAGAAAGAAAGGAAACAAAACAGATTGGTGGGTTTTTTCCCTCGTCCAGTCTGTAGTTCAAGGACTTGCTCTGGAGTTTGTTTCTCCATTTGTTTTCCCTACAGTGAAATTAATAAATTAGGAGTAAAAATGGAATCTGCAAATCCAAATCAAAGCACAGCACCTGCATCTCCATCTGAAGAAGTAGGGAAGGTCACATGCAATCTGTTTGTTTGCAAAGCTTCTGTGCTCTCCAAGAGCAAAGGCTATTCAGCAAAACCTGCAAAGACTTCCACCCTAAATTAAAGCAGAATCGATGACGTAAAAACAAAAGGAAGTCACTGGTTCAGCAAATTAGCAAATAAGATGTCAACAAGAGGAAAAACAGTGAAGGCTCGGATCCTGATGTAGCTGAAGTAGTTCGAGTAGTTCCATTAAATTCAATGGAGCTAAGAGGATTAATGCTGGCCAAGGATCTGGCTCCTAGCGTTTTCCCAGCTGCAAGTCTTAGTTTAGGCTGTTGCCAAGAGGTTAACACTGTGATTATAGAATGAGAAAGTATTTATATAATTATATATCTATATATACGTATATTTAAAGAACACTTTGCTACTAGTACTTCTGTCATTTTTAAATCCATAATTTTAAAACAAAATTATTTCAGAAGAGCAGCAGAACCTCTTGAGTAAACTACGGACTCTCTCACCCACTCCTAGGCCACTTACTGTCCTAGAAGCAAGTTTAAATGTTATTTCTAAATGCTATTTCTTAAAACATAGGGTGCAACTAAATAAGTAAGGCTTCCCAAGGGTCTCTAAGAAGCCAGTGAGTCAACACATAGGCATGGAGTAACAGCAAATCAACAATTCTAAAAAAGGTGCTTCATAAGTTAAGGAAAATAAAAATACAAAGCCTCAGACTTACCACAGAAGGCCCTCAGACTTATGAAACTAAACTGCTGTGATGTGGTACAGTGTTAAGACATACCTTTTTTTTTTTTCTTTTACATTCTAGAGGGGCAATACACACTGAACCCAGGAAAACAGCTCGCCCTAGAAAGTAATTTTGAAAGGAATATCGACTTTGATTCGTGCTCCTAAATCCCTAACGGTTTTGCTTTAAAAAAAATTGTTCTTTCTGCAGAATAAAGTTGTTCCCCCCCTCCTCCAGCCACCAGAACCCCACACCTTATCTACACATTTGAAAAAGGCTCTCCTCTGAAATGTTTCTACCTATTCATCTGAAATTGTAAATGAGTGGCATCTTGTTGGAACTTTAAAGCACCTAGCAGGGTTGAGCGATATCCCAGAAAAAGGACATGATGTACAGCTGATTGAGACAGAAACGGACTGCCTTTCAATTCCCACAGAAAGCGAGGCAGGTCACGCACCAAAAAAAGTGACAGCAACCACAAAGCCCTCTTTTATCCCTTCCTTCTTTCCACTCTTAAGCTGGGCAGAGCAAATGAGGTTGAGTCCACAAAAAATAAGGTTAATAATAATAATTAAACAACAGCAACAACAACAACAGCAACAACAACAAAATAGGCGTCTCAATGTCTGAGGAAAAGTGGGATTGTAAGTGCAGTATTTCTTCATGTGCAGTTCTACTTCATACGAGTCCCCTTTGGATGAGAAGGCCTAGTGGAATGTGTGCTCCCCTCGGACTATGTGCGATGAGAACTCATAGCGGTCCTGGCTTCGGTAGCCACAGATGTTGCACTCTAGTGGGTCCCGGTAGCCGTGGCAGCCCATGTGGATGGTATACATGACATGGTCCAGGAAAAGGACACGACAGTGCTCACACTTGAAAGCCCTAATCTGCTCCCCTTCTCCGTTGATGACCTTGTAGATATCCTTTAAAGAGCCCTTAGAAGCTTTTGTGGCATCCAAAGCCTTGGCGTCCTCCTTCATATAAGCCGGGCTTGGCTTTCTCTTGGGATTTAAGGCAGAGTTTCCTTGGTAGGACTGGCGGTCTTCGTGGCTGCTCTCTGAGTCAGTAGAATCCAGGCAGCTATTGCTGGGGGAGCCCTCTCTATCCTGGGTTCGACTCTTTGGTCTGATGAGGGAGATCGGGCCATCCATGTTGTTCTCGTGACTGTCAGCTGTTTCCCTGCTAATGGGCCTTTCTATCCGGTTAGGATGATAGACCTGAGCGTAAGCTGAGCTGATGACCGGGGCCACCTCTGCAATTGTGCTTGGTGTGTGCTGCATCAGGGGGTGAAGTGCCTCAGCTCCAAGGTAGGTGATTGCATTGTTGATGGCTTGGTCCATCATGTGAGACTGCATCAGCTCAGCCTCCTTCTCATAGGTTAGGTTCATATCAAAGGGAATATCTGGATAGCCAAATCTCATGAGCTTTTCACCTAAGGGACAAAAGCAAATGAATGAGAAAAAAAATCAACGTTATCACTCCAAGGTTTCACTATAAAAGGGGTGGGGAGGGACAGAAAATCCCTGACTTGGGGTGAAATCCATTCCAGAGTCCAAAGTTAGCCACCTTCTACTTTTTTGTTCTGCTTCTACTGACCTTCTGCAAAATTTCTGTCCTGAGATGCGTAAAACAGCAACCTCACCAACAGCTTTTTTTTATTCCAGGTGAAGCATGTGGCTGCAGCAACCTCCAGACGGGTTTCAAACCTTCCACTGGGCCTGACTGTGCCCGTGCTTCAAGTTAACTGGTAGAAAATGGGATCGAACCACCGACGTCAGTGAAACTGTGTTGGTTTATACCATTAGATGTACTCTCCCAAAATTAAAGGAGGCAGTAGCAGATGTTCCCTGCACTCCCTGAGGTGCCTCATACACACCTTCAAAAAGGGCTGCATAGTTAGAAATTACCCAACAGGTACAGAGGGCTGGTACAGTAGGGACCTAATGCCTTTAGAGCCACAATATGTAAATCTTTCAACCAGCAGACAAAACACAGAATTCTGCTCTAATTCTGCATATGGCTACAGAACGGAGCAAATAACAGGATCATAGGGGGCTGACCTGCTGTCTTGTGTTCAGGCTATAGTATTTTTGTAGTTCACCCCCTCCAAAAAAAAAAATCCTACCCCGATGTTTTGGACTGAGGAAAAAAAGACACAACCCCCACCCATCCCCAGTGTAGGCAAGAAGACAAAACAGAGAAACCACATGTATAGCTTAGTTTCATTTGGTAAAAGGCAAAAGTAACTTTCATTGACACAGGATAAGTAAATATATAATGATGATGAAGCCAACCGATTCATCACTATGTGAATCGAAATTAACATCCTTGTAACCTTTTAAAATCAATAGCATTACAGATATGCAAACCCAGAACCACACACTGGTAAATTGTGCCAGTCACAAGGCACGTTGTGTACCACAGCTCTCCTTTGAAGTTAACGAATTTACCACTACTTACATCAGGGCTCAGCTCAGCAGCACTGCTTTTCCAGTGATGGCCTTAGAGTGCAAGTACAGGGAAAGTTCATACAATAACTCTTCTTTTTAAATATAAAAGGTAATATGTATAACTATATGTGTAAGATACAAGATATATGTGCCCATATGTGTTCACACACACAAACACTAGCTAGTTGTTAACTGTTAAACTTTTGAAGCTGATTTTACAAAGTCTGATAATTTTGGTTGGTTTTCATTTTCTGTTACTTTTCATTGCCTCAGTACATAAACCCAGTCTTTTCTTCAACAGTGTAAGCTAATAAATTCAAGGAGTCACTACATACAACTGGTTTGGCTATCCAAGAATTAAAGAACTCAAGAATCTTGTATCACCTTTTGCCAAAATTGCTTGGAACAAAATGTTTATAAACCACCATAAGAAAGAAACAGAACTGCAATCCCAAATCTGTTCCAAATAGCATTAGTACATTTCAACACAGCTATCACTCAGCATTTTATTTTTCACTAAAATAATTCATTCCACTTAGTGTGGCTTATCTTAAAGTGATGCATAAAGAGAAAAACAATTTTACATTACCCATGGAACAACCAAGGTTATCCTTGGAGATGATGCATCACTTTTGCTTGGGAACTTAGCCCTGATTAGCATGGCAATTAAATACAAGTCTAAAGTCAAGCACGTGAATACTCCTACTTTCTTCAGCAGTACTGCTCATGTACTTCTGGTTAGACACCATGTTCATGTACCTCACTACATTTCCCTGTGGCTGGCTGTTATGCTTATAGCTTACTGGAAGAAAGCGTAATGTAGCAAACCGTTCCGTTGTTACACATTAGACATTTGGAGAAAAATACGGAAGGAAGGAAGAAGCAAACGGTGCTACAATAATGGCCTTTGTAATCTAACATGACCTAAGGCTGAGTCTTGCCATCAAACATCCTCTTTTCAGTATTTCTGCAGTGGGCTGGCAGTCTTACTGTCTGTCCTGCTGCTGATGGGGCAGACAACTCTTTAATGGGAGGTGGTTCTTTCCCAGGTGGGACCAAAGTGGGACTGGAGGAGAGCTCCAGCAGGCATATGGCGTCTTTGACACGGTGGGAAGACAGAAATGAAAATGGAAAAGTCTCTTGGTCCCCATCACCTGCTCTGGCCACCGGTCTCATTCCTGTGTTTGAATAAAGAACTCGCTCTGATGAGAGTGTGATCCAGACTCCAAACACCCTTGGAGGTTATATAGATCAAGAAATAATACCTATGCTTTATGGACTACTTGGATGAATGATGCAAACCTTATTTTGATTCCTTTTATGTTCTACGTTTAGTTACTCCACCACAGACAGCAGAGAAAACTGTAAATTGCCAGTGACCTAAATTATTCATTCCTTTAATTAGGAACCAGTTCCAAAGATGTCAGAGCCTTGGAAATAGTGTGACATAAAAAAGTAAAATAAATGATAACATGGTGAGGAGAGGTCATAAAACACAGAGCTCAGAAGAAACATTAACAAACCAGTCCAACATGGTTTTCAATTTTAATTCCTCTTTAGCCAAATCTGTACTTAAAACTAACTAATCAGAGTCATCATTTTGAATTTTTATGCAAAATTATGCTGACATTCCATTTATTCTTGCCCAACATTAGTGAAGTAAAAGAAGAAACATTCTCCACTACAGTCATCTTATTGTATGACATCCAAAATAACCTCAAAATGGGTATTTGAAGCTAGATCAAAGCACATAGACACAGCTGTCCTATGATACCTTTAGTCCATCTTTTCAAGTATCTAAAGCAACTGCAATGCTGGACACTTGGGAGAAAACTGCAAGAAACCTTGGAGAAAGCAGTTACAGAATTTACCACTGTGTAAATTTCTTCCTAATCCCCATTAAGTAGAAGTTCAATCTAACTTAGAAGCTGATTGATCTTCATCTGTTCTGAGATGTCTGTGTATTTTTAATTCTTACTATAACAACTGTGACCTTATCGTAAGCCATATAAATGTCTCCTTTTCTATCCTGCCAGTTCTTAACCTCAGTGACAGCTTGTGAGAGTGAGCAACACATTCAGACTGAAAGCATAAAATTGCATGAAAATACGTGAATCTGCTTCATGTGATCAGCTTGAAAATGGTTACTTTCAATTTCACTAGTGTCGGCTTCTCCCTTCATTGAAGTAGAGGCAAAAACAAGTACTGTGCATCGTAAGTTATATGTTCTGCCTCCACTATTTCAACAGGTTTGGTACAATTAGTACCTCAAGAGCAGATATAAAACCAAGCCTTTCACTCAGAAATTAACTCAATTTGCTATATGCTGCTTCCTTTCCTCCCAAAATTTCAGACAGAATAAAGACTGTGATCCATAACCAAGGTCCTATAGAGATTGCTGATCAGAAAAAGCAGTAAAGCATTGACAGATGTAGCATGCAGAGATTTTAGCTTATGCTTACATGACCTTCTCATAAACACCATTAGGTTGTTTTGGACAGGTGCCACACTTGCCGTATGTGCAGGAAAATTTCCTGCAAGCAAGAAAACCATTACGAGTTCTTCCTGATAGAGTTGAACGTTATTTCATTGGGGAGAGAATGGGAAGAAGAGTGAGGTCACGATGAAAAAAGGAAAGGTAGCAAAGCACAGACTGCTGTTTTTCAATTCAAACACTGTGATGCCAGGAAAGATCAGAAAAGGCAGAAAAATAAGATACAGTAAATATGAAAGAGGACACTTTTCCCTACAGCTGAATCTGGATGAAAAGCTGCATGTGACATGAAACCCTGAATTCCTAGCCCCCAGAAAAATGCAATACCAAAATGATCTGTTACACCTATAGAAGAAACAGGTTTATCTAACAACAAAGTAGTATCCCCTACTGAAAAGAATAATCATGTGCTCTGCATATCTCAGGCAAGGATTTCCAATCAGTATATTTGCCCTTGAAGACAATAACCACCTATGGTCAATTGCATGTGAGTGGACAAGTGAAATAACCTTGCTGGTCTAAAAAGAGACGATCATCTATAGCTTCCAAAAATTGATTCAATTTATACCATCCAAAAAGTGGGTTGCCTCAGGTGTGAGGTATACTTATGATCAGTAAACTATACTGCTTTGAGAGCAGGCATGGGTACATCAGAATTTAAGGGAAGGGAGCAAGGTCTCCAGCCCTCTCAGATAAAGTTGCAAGCTCCTGCAAAGATAACTTCTGACAGGTACCACAAAACCAATTCTGTTCAAGTCTGTGGACAACCTGGGGGAAAAAAGAACAAGAGGTGTGAACTGCCCTTCGGTTTTTTTTGGAGCTATGTTTCAGAGGTCTAGACACACCAGTTTAAGTGTCAGCATGGTTAACTATTTCACTGTTGATCACAGCCTGCAAGAAAGTACAGCATTTGCTGAGACAACACTAGGGAAATCCGCTATGATGGGGCCATGTTAACAACCTCATACAGCTGTATTTGGCTTGTCAGCAGAGAGTCCAGCGCCTATTTCCACCCTCTCCAACCCCCACTGTTGTCACAGCAGTAAATTAAATCAGAGTATAAATCTTCCAGTTCTTATCAGCTATACAGTAATTCATTTTGGACCACTCTTAGAAACAACAGTCTAAGAATTAAGCTTTTATCTCAGAATGACTAATAACAATATAGGAAATAGTGATGCCTGCCAGCATTCCTCATGTGGGTTGGATTGTTTCTGACCTAACCTTGGCTTAGCACTGATATTTGGGAATGGTCAGATGACTGAGAGCAGCCAGGTCAGTGTGTCAGTGTCCCCCAGGTGAGCTGCTGCATGCTGCTAGCTCCCTGCTATTCAAAACCACCTTCAGTGGTGATTTAGCAAATCCATCTGAATCTGCATTTAGCTGAGGGGCAATGACTTTTCTAAATGTCTGTGTTAATTGCTTACAGTCTCTGATCCTCTCTCCATAAAAGTCCTCTGTGTAGGCAGAATAAGTACATTGACACCCTGAAAATCTCTATGACTGTCCTTCCAGGGAGCGAGGGTGGAAAATGCACGTTACATTACTTTGGAGTCTAGCTGCATACGCTTACCCCAAATAGTTCTCTGCCCCAGCTCCCCTCCTAAGAAGTTTAGCACTGCCTCAAGTAGCACTAAAACGAAGCTTTAGTCTACAGCTCAAACCAAGTAAAATTCCCCACGCTGTCTCCTATTACAAGCTGAACAATTTAAAGATGTCAAGAAGCAAAGCAAAATATGAATTCTGGGCCTAGGATTCTAAATTTGGTAACCAAAAGTCATCCAGTGCTGTTTTATATTCATGCATTAATAAGTTTATTGTGTGCAGAATGCTGCACTTGGAGCAAGCACTTCTTCCAACAGAAGTGATATGATTTTACTTCCTTGTGCCGGTATTATCAGACCAGTTGTTGCCAACTCTCAAGAATTTAATACAAGTAACAAGTCTTGAGATACTTGCTGTTTTTTTGGGTTTTTTTAAATACACACACATATGCAGACAGAAAATTATATGAGAGTCTTACTTTTTATTTGCTGAGGCAAGAAGAGGGAAGGATAACAAGTATAAATCTCAAAAGGGACAGAGAAAAGTTAAAAAAAACCAAAACAGCCTTAAGAAACAGTAAAAAGCTCAAGATTTTCTAATCAATTTTCATGATTCTGGGGACCTTATTTTTGAATTCTCTGGGTTGGTAAAATTAATTCAATAATTTTCAGGATTTCTTGCTGTGGTTTAACCATCTCAACTGTTGTCCCTCCCCATCACAACCAAGTTCTGAGAGCGCTACTTCTCCCCTTGTTCTTTTGGCCATTATGAATTACAAGTAACCTATACCTACGCACTAAAAACAATAAAAGGCGTATTTCAAGCTTACCCACAAACTTCTGTGGGGTGGAGCTTTTACGCTTTCCCATGTTGCTTGTCAGCTTCTCTATAACAGCAGGTCTCTCAAAAGGCACCAGAGAAATATTGTTGTCCATCACAGGCTCTTGTTCCTTACAATCTTCCATAGGAGGTACTACATAAAACCAAAAAATTGTATCAGACAAGTCTGGTCTACACTTCACAGACAACACAAATCATTTGAGCCCTGCTGATTGCGCAACAAGTGCAACACAAAATAAAGCAAGGTGTAGAAACACACTGGGCATCAAGATAGCAACCACCTTTAAGCAGAGCCACATTTTCAAAATGTCTGTCTTTGGGAGCATCTTATTTAGCAGAAGCCCAACTTGAAGCATTTATTAAAGGACTTGTTTTGCTCTGAATACTCAAGATCTCCAGTGAGGAGGGGACACTTTTGAAAACTCACTCTGTAGACCATATTTTCTGTTATTCTACCTTCAGTATGGCAACCTGTTGCCAATGTAACTTTTTAGTTATCATTCTTTGTGCATTCCCTTAACTTCATGCTTATCATAGGGCATGCTTACCATTCTTATTTTCTTTTTGTGCTAATCTCTATGACTAAAGAACATACAAGGCATTGATCACTTATGCTTCCTGGGCCTGGCTGTGCATTCCCCAATGCAAAGACTTCCAGAATGAAGGATCTGTTTGTTAAAGCGTGTTTCCTCTTTCTACATGTGAGATTGTAAAAATGAGCAAACGCTGTACTGGAATCATAGGATTAACATCATATGGAAATTCCCTTCAGAATCAGTTGCAGAAACTATCAATTTTTCGATTAATAGTTTACCCCTAAGTGAATGTGATTCTTCTGTGTCTGTCTTCTCACTTTCTGGGATCAGCAGGGAGCATTCCTGTGCTAACTATGTTAGGGGAATGCTTATACATTGTTTTTGAGAAAGAAATTAATGACCTATTCTGTCTTTACTCATTTCGCTCTGTTGCTTGTTGGGTTAGGGAATAAGGTTCTAGAGCAAAAGAAGTATAGAAATTTAGGAATTGCACAGGATACAGACCTGGATAGTGACTGACGCACACAGCATTTTTCATATTTCATACATCATTTGCTGACATAGCTAATCACGAAATTCCTGGACAGTACTCTGTTTTTGTTGAGCATCCTCTTATAAACACCAAGAAAGGTCAGTGGTACCTTGCTGCAGATCAAGCTCAGAGAGTCTGAGTCATCTGCAATATATGTTAAAAAGTGTGATTCCATGCATCGCTCTTCCCAGTGCTCTGCTGCCATGAATTTAATACATGGCCTAATTGTCCTTCATTCATATTCATCGGCTAGCAGGAGAACCCTAAGAAGGATCAGCCACTAATCTGTGCACTAAGGGGATGGTTGATGAGTAAAAAATTATTTGAGGAGAAGAACGGATGGCAGAGAAATAGAAACCGGGATGATCTTGCAAAGAGGTCCTACACTTTGCAAACTGTGAGCAAACCATTGTATTCTCTGTATTAGATAAATCTTCCAGAGAAGTCGCAGGTGGTATCACATAGGTAGTAGAGAAGGACTGAAACCCACATCTTCTGCTAGTTCTCCTCTGATCTCTCACTGTAGCAGCCTTTCGTGTCACAGATGCCTTCTGCCTGAGACCGTGCTATAACCGAATACCACCAGCCTGCTTTCCTCCCATGTAACTTTACTACCTTCAGGATCCTAATATGGAATAATCACTCCCCCGTTCTTAAACATGCGACTGTTTGCTAGCACATAATATGTGAAAAATGGGGTGATAAAAGCCTTGTCTTTGCCTTCTTTCTAGTAAGAAAGAGCAAATACCAGGCAATTACAAAACAGAGTATCTGCTCAGGTGAACTTCTCAATTCAGACATTCATAATAAGAAAACATGGCAATTTATTCATTTGATTCCATTTGTGCCTCTGCTGCTATGGAAAGCTGAGTACTTTGAGGCTTAGAATCTACCATATGCTATAAAATGATTTACTCTGCTGCTTTTTTATTTGTACAGGATGCTCCCCCTGAGAAACACAATGGTTTCTCATTTACAAGGCAGTCCTGCTGGCATCAGTGAAAGAGAGGAAGAAAAAGCATAAATATGAAATGAATCTAATGTTGCAACAAAATGGGATGCAGTGTTAGAGTGACCTAATTAATACCCAGCGCAGACTGGGAGGTCTGGAATACTTCAATAGCTAAGGCTAAATTTTTAAGGTTATTTAAATACTGTGCTTGGTCAGGAGCTGTCTGCTCTAGTTCTACTCAAGTATTTACTGAGGAGATTTTGGAAGAAAGGAAAGATTATGTCTGTTGATTTTCACTAGGAACTGGCATCTGACTGTCCTTTTGGCTTACTAAAAATCAGTGTATGCATGCACATGCACACACACTCTGCGTGAAACCCTGGATCCCTGCTCAGTGGCAATACCCACCCTCGCTGCGACGGGCCAGGCTTGCATGCGAGTGCCACTTGAAGAATTTCCAGTCATTGGTGTACAGGAACACATGAGGCTGGTGGTGAGGACCTACAGAGGTGCAGAGGTCTCTAAATCCCTCTTCGGAAGACTTCCTAAAGGTATGCTGGCTTTATGGGACCGTACTTGCCCAGAACATCAGTTGAAAACCTTCTGATTTGAATAGCCATCTGATTAAGCCCCAAATGTACTGACATTTCTATGTCTGATAACAATTAAGTAATAATTCAATAATTCTAATCTTTGGCATATGTGTGTAAAATTTCCTAGATGGAATTTGAAACCTTTCTTCCATGAAAAATTAATAGTGCTAAAAAAGACCTCTTCTCCAAGTCAGGCAAAAATTTTGCTTGGACTTCTTTTAAAAGTAAAATCATCACCAATAAAAGCATTTTCTTTTCTATCTTTCATGCTGCAAGCTCTTTTTCCCACCTCAAAACTCAACTCTGTAATCCAGGGCATGGCTCTTTGGCAACGGAATCACTGAATGACACAAATATCTGTGTTATGAAGGGAATAAGTTACCAGAATGTGTTTTGTTATGTAGATTTCCTGGGAGCACAGAGATGAAAATAGCCTAATTACTGAAACCGTTTAAATTGCATGCAAAATTGGACCAAACAGGTGAGCTATCACCTTTTAGAAACCCAAAGATTTAAGCTAAAGATCACATTGTCAACTCTACATTAATTTTAATTTCAATTAAAAAATATACAAAAAAAGAACAAACAGCCCAGCATACTTTTTTTTAGAAAAAAACAAAATAAAAAAGTGGAAAAACAAACTGATCACACACAACCAACAGTTATCACAAATCAGCTGCTCTGTGGTAAAAGCTCACGTGTAGACATTTACTCTGCAGTAAATACAATTCCTTTTTTGTTGTATTTCATTGTACTTCATTAACTTGGTAGTGGGAGGCAGCGAAGAAGAGCTGACACATTATAACTAGCTTTGATACAGCAGCTCATTTTATGCTGTGAATTTACGGTCTCAGCTCAGGAAGACTTTTTTGTTCTAAAAATCAAGTGTCTAGTCCATGAAAAGCCCATGCTTGAGTACGTTTCTGTTCAGGAATGTTCTTAATCAGCTATCAGGGTGCACTTCTGCCCATTCAAACATTCACCACCTTTGACATCGTTAATGTCCTCAATTGCAGTTAACACCAAATATTCTTTCTAGGCCCAAACTCTGAATACACAAACCTTGATGGTCTTCAGAACAAAGCCTTTATTGGCATTGACATTGTTCATCGTTCAATCATAGTGCCCAAAGTGTCTACCTTTTAGGTTCTGATTTTTAATTTTAAGAAACCACACACACTATTAAAAAAAATTATGCTCTTCCATTGAGGAAAGAATAGGGAAGAAAAGAAGTAAAAATTACGCAGTGCGCGTTTTGCTGATAAATACTTTTGTGTGCAGACAACAGACACTGGGCTAAGTCTCAGCTGGTATAAATTAGTATTACTTCATCAACCTCAATTTCCTTTCCTAAGTTCACAATATTGCTATTTAAAAAAAATTTGTGTGTGCAGAGAAATGACAGGAAATATTCCCATGGACTCTGTTGTGAAGTCTCCTGTGGGACCAGCATTTTAACGATGTTTTAAGCAACTATGTAAGAGGGAAGGACACAAGGCCATTGTGTGTTTTATGTGGAGCTGCCCTTTGAGCCTCACACAGTCTAGGATTAGACTTCTTTCTGCTTCTCCTAAAAAAAGTACCCCTGTCCACTTTAAGAATTTCTCTGGACTTTTTGCTTCGTGGAGATGGAACAGAACATATAACCAGGTGTAAACCATAGCTAGCCTTCAACATTTGCCCCTGTTCATTCCCGCAAAGGTCATGTTCTTGGCATTCAGAGACTGTCACTATTCTCAACCCCAACATGCCACTAGCTAGGAGACCACAGACCAGTTTCTACCTCTGGGGCCAGCACTGCCTAGCCAAGAATTGCCAACAACGAATTCATGGGAGCTCTCTTGCAGCAGCCGTCATGCTGAGCAGAGGATAGGACCTAGCCACAAGGAGGGGCAGCTCAACAATCAACCAGCACCCTGGGAGAGGATGGAGAGAGAACTGGGGACTTGTACATTCCTACCCACCCGCAGAAACTAGCCCTCCTTCCCCCTCCTCTTGCTTCCCCTTGTGGCTTTAGTCAGGTGATCTAGACATCTGCAAGACAATTATAATTGAAATTAAAGGCCTCATCAGGCCACAGCAAAAGCACCCAAGTAGATGTCTGTAGCAGGCCTGTGAACTGATCAACTTGAGCACAATGCTTGAAAAAAATCCAGACTCTCTAGGGGCTACCTCCAGTTTTCTGGAACAATTAATCTCTGCAGAAATAATTTAGACCAATGCTAAATGTTGGCCATATTGCTTGAGACCCAGCACAGCCACCTGTGTCCTTAAAGCAGGATGCTGGTAGGGATAGGAAAATCCCCACCTCTAACTATTGTGTGCGTAACAGTGAAGCTGTGACCAGGAGTCACACCAAAATGCATTCAGAGGCTTCAAAACACTCAGCAAGAACAAAATACTTTAAAAGTATTTCGAAAGAGAGGCAGGAACACTTAACCCTAATGTGGTGCAAAATAAACCACTGATCAAAATCTCCAAAGCATGCACTCATTCCTCCTCAGGAATACCCTTTCCATACGTGACAAGGGAGAGAAGGAAATGAATACATTTTTCAGGGTTAGACCAAGACCTAACTTTAAGCTGAGTAATGATTTGTATACTCTTCCCTGGTGTCTTTATAGTCCCAGGAGAAGGGACTTTCCTGCAAACCTCTACAGGGTTGTGCTCATGACCCTCACTCCCATGCTGAGCTTCACGCGTGGGAGAGATGTGGGGATGCAAGGTGAGATTTTTTACTGGTTCCACCTGATTTTGGAGTTCCCTGTCGCTGCCTGTCCTCGTTATACCCTCACTAAACAGTGCAATGAAGAGAGTGGATCAAACATCCCTTGAATGTTCACCAGGGGAGATATAGGCATATTTGCCCAGAGGAGACAGAAGAACTAGTTGAATTCAAAGTGCTGTTTTAAGCTAATTTTGTTGAGAAAAGTAAAGTGGTTGTGTGAAGATTTCTATTTTAAGCCTCAGCAAAGTCAGTCAGGCTGTAAATAAAAGAACTGTCCACATGGGGTTTGCACTGGTTTAAACTTCAGTTGGTAGAAAAATCAATGCAAGGTCAATCATTCCAGCTTCTTTGGGTAGACAAGGTTAAGGACTTACCCTTCTTGTCATAGCATTAAGTAGCTTATAAAAAGCTTTAGATTTCTTCAGAAGTACACTACCAACAAGAGTAAAGCCAATTTTAATAAATAACTGAATAATAAACCCAGAAGTTGAGTGGATTTTGGGAAGACCCTCCACAATGTGATCTCTGAAACATCCTGGCTGTCATAACTATTTCAGCTTACTGCTATTCTGGCTGAAATCATCACCTAGCTGGTTAATAAGACAGGCACACCCTTGTAGAGTAAAGAGCATTTGTTTTGTTGGGAATGGAATTGGTGATTAAGATCCTATTATCGATGCCAACTAGTATCCAATGCTCCATCTAATAGATGATGCACACAACAGGTACCTGCAAATAGCAAAGCCCTGAAATCACTTTCTTCACTGACTTTTACAAGTGTAAAGTCAGGCCTAAAGTAGATAGTCACTAACTCGAATGTCTTTAAAGTCATCCATTACATTTTAAATGTTGATTTTATTCTCCAGGGTGTCTACAAAGATAGCAATTACTTAGTAGAGCTGTATGAACATTTTGGCTATACATATTAAACACATTTAGAATGCCTTGATAGAATTAAATTGTTCATGGGAAAGTACTCTCTAAAATTTTTTGGTGATTTTTTTCACCAAAAAATATACCATATTAGAAATGCTGAATAGATTTTATTTCAGCCTCTATTTTTAGGTTTTTAGAAATGACCTTTCAGAACTTTTACATAATTAATTTCTAAATGAAACCATAGGACTCCACTCAACAATGAAAAGCAAAGTGGAAAAAAAAGAGGAAACATTCTTTTGCCTTTTCACTTACCTACAATCTAACTTTTTGGTGTTCTTTGGTATAAGGTAATTATTAATCAAAATTAAAACCATGTAATTTTTATATTTCCGATTAGTAAGAAATTTTAAATACTTCAATATCAAACATCTCAAGACAACCTTTAGAAGTCAAAAGATGTTCAGTTTTAGAAGAGTTTCTGAAAGTCTAATTTTAAATGAAATTATAACAATTTTTGGACAGCTACCATTTAGTATTTAATGCTACAGATAAGCCTACAAGCCTGCAGTCTGAGACATTATGCTGATTATCCATACTAATAGCTACAGAAATTTTTGAAAACAAATTCACAGAGTTTGATATTTCTCGCTTTCAACAATCTTTTTGGCAATCTTCAGTCTTTATGTATATTAACACATGCAGTGTTAGTTAACATATTAATACTAACACATGTAAATGCATATAAACATTTTTTTTTTGGTTATAATTACTTTCATCAACACTGTTGAATTCCATTCTGCTCTGGAGATTTTTATATCTATCCTTCCCTTTTTTGTGGATAGAAGATAATATTACAGGGAGTAGAAATAATGACTTCTGAATACCTCCACCATATTTATGTCTTATAATTATCAGTTACTATCAGAAAGGAAGTGGAGGGGAATCATACATTTTATACATGGCTTAGTTAATTTTTAGGGTAACTTTGCACAAGTCACTGCTTTATTTTCATGCCTGCATATTTATACATATTAAAAAATCAAATACTGACTTAAAAAAAAAAAGGCAAAAAAGTGCTGTTAAATTAGACAGAGTAAGGATTTTAGCATCATTTCTCCTCCTGCCTATATGAGTATAAGCAATCTATTAGATGAAAACGATGCATAGCTGAAAGGAAGGAAGAAAAACAGGTAGAAAAAAACCCGCAAGAGATGCTCCAAGTCCAAGAGACCTCAAAAGGCGGTTTCCACCCACCATGGTGACTCATGACCTGCCCGGCAGCCTCCATACTGACATTCTGCAGATAGTTGTGGCAGCGTTCCTTGTGCTCCTCCAGTGAACTCCGCTGCTTGTAGCTCCGGCCACAGTAGTTGCACTTGTGAGGCTTCCCCACTGTGGAAAGAACGAGAGCATCAGGTCAAATCCACTGCAACCCACTTCTTGCTATCAAAAATCACACCTTTGCAACAAACAGCTCTTACAATGGAAAGACACCTAAGAAAGATTACTCAAGTCCCAGACCTTTTTTCCCAGCCCCATTTTCCCACCGCACACATTTCCTCCCACCCATCAGGTACTTTACCCCATCCGTTTTTCACACCAACACACAGTATAGCAGAAGGAAAAAGAGGCAGACTTGTTGGTCGCGAAGCAAATAAATAGATGACAAGAGGGGAAAACAAACCAAACAGCTGAATCACACCCCAGCACTGCCTGTGTATCACCAAGTCTCATGGGGAAAGAAACTTCTGAGACATTTTGCCCATGGCACGAACAGTTGCCTTCATAGAAATGGGCTGCCCCAGTGGCCTAATTCTGCTCCCAACTGTGGGGAAACCCATTACGTGTCCGCGAGGCGTTCTTCTTCCATTGAGACAACTTTGCCAAAATTGCTAAGGGAAGTTTGGAAAGTAAAAGACAACAGAAAGTAACTTTGGTTACTTTTGGCACTGTTACATGGCAGAACTGAGCCACCCCCAGTAATTCACAGAGACTGGATAATGTTAAAATATATATATAAAAATATATATAAAAGGCCACAGAGATGAAAATCAAGCCAGATGAATGCAAGATGTAACTCTAATTTTTGATTTTTTTTTGTTTCACTCGGCAGCATTATGAATAAATGGCAAATGCCTCTTAATACATGCAAAACCTGGCACCAGATTCTCATAAAGTATATCCCTTTTGTAGCATGTCATTAAGAAACCACAAGAATGGCATAATCCAAGGCCAGAAAGCTAGCCAGAAGTGTGTTTTGCCAAGCCGTGCTAATAAAGGTTTTTAATATAATTTAAACTTGTAGAACATGAACATATATTCTCTAATAACTAAAGAGCTATTAAGTCAGTAGTGCGGGCCTAGTGAAACATCACTGGCTGTGATTTTCAGAGCTGGCAGAGGGCTAGGGAAGGTCAAACTTCTTAAGAGTTTTGAAAATCTTAGGTAAGAATTTCAGCTTCTGGCCAAAGAAATTGAGAACATCCTCAGTTGGATAACATACATGTTTCTATTGGGTTTGTCCCAATACTGAAAGCTTTTCATGGTCATTTACTTAATGAAATCCAAGCTGTACTAATTGCAGCCAAAGTGCACCACCACCACTGGGATGGGAAAATGCAAGGGAAACTGCGGGAAGGACACCTGTAGCCAACAAGAAGCCAGGCAGAGGGCTCCTTGTGCTGGGGCTGAAGCCCCAAACATCAGAGACTCAGAGTCAGGAAAATGCTGGGGTCTCTGCAGGATAAGCACATACCCCAGTGTGCGCCCCACATCACCTGTATGACAGAAGATGAAAAAGCCTGAGCCTCCAGGATCGGAGACGGTCAAAAAGTTTCAAATGTTTTTGTCTCCGAGCAAAAGGGATTTGCTGAAATGAACACACTTGCAGAAAGTTCCTGTTTTTCTCAAACGGTGTGTTTGTGTGTGCAGTTCAGTGACACAACCAAGCTTTCCATTGGGGGAAAAAAAAAGTGCTTTTAATAAGCCTCCAAACTGTGGATTTACTTCTCTTTATTTAGAGATAATGCTCATCCTCAGGAAAGTATTGTCTCTTCAACCAAACAGTTGTGGTCTTTATTTTATTTTGCTCACTAACTTACACTTTTGCTGTAACTGGCATTGGTACAATCTCAGCGGAGGCCAAGTGTGATGCTCAGTATCATTGCCAGAGTAATTGCCCTGGATGTGAATGATCTGGATTAAGCCTCAACTCTTAAACATAAACTAGCCATCTCATTCTGGAAGCACCTTCAGGAAAACCTACTGGCAGCTCGCTAGGATGGAAAGACATCTGTCATCACCATTAGAATGCTTCATCATGCATCTAGATGGCATCAATGCTTGTCAGTCCGACACCTTTATTAAAAGCTAACTTGCTATCTAATAAAAAAAAATCCAATGCAATTGAAGGGATTAAATTAACGGAGCTGATGCAGGGCTGAATTAGTGGCTACACCAAGTAATCAAGCAATTTCGATAAACTGTAAGATACAAGGGAAAGGGATGATTGCTGTCAGCTATTCCAGAGGTAACTACAATTAATTAACTATATTATCATTTAGCACAGAAAAACATATTCCCCTACAAGCTTGCAGTACAAAAAATTGATCCAACAATCAAAAAAAAAAGTTGGTATTACACCTCTTCAAATGGTTGCTGCCTGCATTGCAACAATTTCACAAACTACACACATGGCTGAGCTTTTCCAGTGATGGTCAGCTATCCACATTTCATCAAATTTCAAGTTTCATAGAAATGATAAAAGCTAATGATGATAAAGGCACAATGTCTACACACACTATGGGATTTGAGGAACGTAACTCCCAAAGGAAAGAAATACTCCAGCACACATGCTCCTTCCTCTGGAGAGAAGATAAGAGAATAAACAACATGTGACAAATATTAGTCATGTTGCCTAATACACAACTGGAAGCTGCTCAGACACAACCATGAAGAATGAAGTTTGTGAGCTCCAGTTGAGCAGAATCGAATACAACTCCCTTGGGTTCATTTCCAAATTCTGTCCCCCTGCTCTACAGATGCAGTCATATCATAGCCCCACACATGTAAAATCTGATTTATACTATAAAATTATACAAAGCAATCGTGACTTGGGTTGCAGCACAATTAATCAGGTCAGACCACAATGGAATCGGTTCTGATAGCAGCAGTTTGTGTCACCAGCAATTCTCACAACCCATTTGGCAAGAGGTACAGCTAGCAGAGATAACAATTATGGTCTGGATTTTAGAAACCTTGTTGTTGTGACAAATGTCAAGTCATTGAAATAGCTGCAAATTTCCCCTCATATTCTCAAAGTAACTCATGACAAAAAATGTTATGTATTTGTGGATATGAACGTTGCCAGTGGGTGTACATTTTTCCATATTTCATATTACCCAACAGAAAGATGTAGAAGTGTATACGAGAATTCAGTTCCGGTGATCTCCTCAACGGCATACTTTGTTCCACATAACAAAACACCGTATGAAACCACGACTGTCAAAAGATTTCAGCCTTTGTTAAATACTCTATGGTAGATAAACATTAATAGTCAAAATTTACACCCAAAACACGTGGCATGCACTACAGGGCACAAGCAGTCTTGCTCTATGGGCCACAGACTTGAAGGCAAAGAATTCAACAGTGCTATAAGCCTAACAAAACCTTCTCCAAGCCCCCACTGAAGGCAGCTCTTTCCACCACAGAGCCATTTCCACTGCCAAGCCACTCAAAGGTTGTCTCAGCTTGCTTGGTATGAAGCTGCCTTCTCTGAGATCCTCACTGAAGACCATGGTACAGGGACACCACATTGTACATTGTACATAACCGCCTCTGCCAATGGTAGCAGCACCCAAGCAAAGCCAGTTCAGAAATCCCTAGTTTGGGGTACTTATTCCTTTATCACCTTTTCAGGGCAAGCAATCTGATAAAAAATTACCATCATCCATTCTCATAGAAATGACACAATACAGTGAATGCAAACAAGCCCAAAATCTTGAGAAATCTTTGATCTGTTGTCGAACTGGGAAAGACCAGGGCACTGGGCAAAACCCAGCGGCCATACCTGTGAAACTGCTAATTTGAAGAATTAAAAAAAACACTTTATATTTCTTACTGAAATGTCAGAATTTCCACGTATTTGAGCTCAGATTCATACAGATGACAATGTGGCACAGAAAACCCACAGTGGAGACTCAGCCTCAAGTGGAAAATATTACGACAGTCACAGTGAAAAAGACATTTAAATTTGAAGTACAATTTTTACCATGTAAACCATTCACCATGTAAACCGTTTACCATTTTACAGGTAAACCACTCATCGAAATTCACAGAGAAATGGAGTTTGCTTGTGAAATTAGAATGCTCATGAGGAGGGGGAAGAGGAAGAGGACATAAAAGGCAAGGTGTTTCTGAGCTAGGAATACTTTGAGTCCTGTGGGTGAGCTTTGATAGCTGAGAAGTCTGCGTGCAGCGACAATGAGATGGTGTAACTCTAAGGTCAATATTCAAGACAGAAAGCAGACTTGGGCCTAGGGAAACTTCTTTAAAGTCATAAAAAAAGGTCAGTGAAAGAGAAAGAGCCCGCAAGGCATTTGCGCAGCATTTTGTTCTCAAAAAAGATGGAAGTGCATAGCAGAATATAAAGTAAGTCAAAGGGAAATAACAAGGCATCCCAGGTAATACCTTGCCATAAGCATATAATATGAGAAAGGCTTGGAGAACAGGTTAAGAGTAACGACACACTTCGCTGAGCTAAAATCCTGCCTCCGTTAAGACCAATGACAAAACATGCACTGACTTCAGCAGCCGGGATTAACTACTCCCACATTTCCTTATTTCAGGTATTATGTTCTCTGCAGCAGCACAGAGCAGAACTCCTTCCCATCCATCTGCCCACGTCCTGAGTCCCTGCAACAGCTCAACCACTAACACTACACGCTCATACAGGAATGGACATTACTATGGCCATATGATGTACATCAGCCCAGTCAAAGGACTACAGACTTCGCACTGAGCTTTGTACCAGGCTTTTATTATTCTTGCATAATTGCCCCATCAGGGCCTTGGAAGGGAAGCCAGCCAAGGTTTCTGAACTAAGTGCCCATCTGACGTAGCTACTATCGGTCTGCGGAAGTCCCTCTGGTAGCAGCACACCGAGCGTGACTCATTTCTGTAAAATCTGAAGTCCCACTTGGCCCCTCACATCCCAGAGCTGGAGGAAACCTCAGTACTCTCTGACTGAAGCTTTCTAAAGCAGCATCAAAGAAGTTAAAACGTCCTTTTGGGACGATACTTGCAACTATCAGTGAGGTTGCAGAATTGTCTGTCATGATCATAACCAGTATTAATTCGTTATTTCTTCTTTCTTCCCTAAAACTGGAAGCTGCCTGGGAGAGAGGAGCTGTTCTGCAGTTACACAGTGCCTTCCACAAAGCCGCCCTTTGCCTTGAACGGGGCTTATCACAGTAAGATCAGTTTTAACAGAGAGGTAGGAAATATGATTAAGGTACTGGCTTGGGACTGGGGAGTGTAGCGTTCAGCTCTTAGTTGCGCTACAAATTTTGTGACTGCAGGCAAGTTATTCTGATTTCCTGTGCTTCAATTATTCATATGTATGATTAAGGTAATAATTCCCTTCTTCACAGCATGTAAATGAATTCATGCACTTTGTGAGATGCACAGAGGCTAATTTGGTGAAGCTCACACAAGTAGGTAGACACAGAAAAATATGGCCCGTATCTCTAGTGAGAAATTAAGGACTTAATAATATACTGTGATTTTATTAGATATGGGAGTGAACATTAAGGAGCAGGAGGAGATATTTAGGATGGCACAGAGTAGAGGATCAAGCAGGAATAAGAAAATCAAATCAGAAAAAGAAAAAAGATGGCATATGAGGCAATGTGAAGGCATGATGTCCTTTCAGGCCATGAATAGGTCAGCCCAGGGAAATGTAAAATGCCTCTGAGCTGGGTGACATTTAACACCACACAGGACAAAACACAAGAGCGTGCCATAATCACAGAAAGGTGGATATAATAGCTGCTGTGGTCCTTCCCACCTCCAGCTTCCCTGAGCTGAGGAAGCAATTGTCAGAGCCGGGGAGGGCCAAGGCAGCGCTGATGTTTCGGCAGGAGGGCTGAGGCTGCACAGAGGTGACACGCGGTCCCTCCAATTCACTACTATAATTAAATAGCTTGGCTTTCCTAGAGCTGCCTAGCTCAAAGCTTCACTCACAAAAATATTTACATGAATAATAGACCCCTGCACGAATTAATCACAAAAAAGTTTAAGTGAGACCTAAGCCCATGCTGGCTCTGAGCAGCACGTAGCTTTGCAAAGGAAACTGCTTCCCACTCCGATGCTGTATGCTGCTGTGCTTAATGACTGTAAATGTGTTCATTGAAATTCATGGGGGCTCTTAGGTTTGTTGCCTTTTTTTTTTTTTGCCTGGGAGATTACACACACACATACACACAAATCAGTATGTACTGGAGTTCAGAAATAACAGCAAGTCCCACAGCTAACCAGAGATTGTCCAAGACAACCTACATGCAGAAGTCACAACATGTAAACATCTAAAATAAGGCTGCTGGAGCACACAAACACACAGACTTGCCACATGCAGTGTCAAGTAGCTCCACTTCTGACAGCCTAACCTGTGACATCTTAAAGTAGTCTGATTTTCAGAAAAAAACAATAATCACATTGTGAAAACTTTGCCTTAATCTTTTAATGCCTACCAGTCCAAGCGGAGGCAACAATACATGGGGTATGTTTCATGGGATGCACGTACATTTCTGGACTTCAGGGAGTTCTGATGTCTCTGTTCTAAAAGCACTTTTTAGATTATCATATTTTTAGCCAAGTATTAGGGTTTGTGAGGTCATGTGGTAAACGACAGGTTCAATAATCATGTGTTATAGAAGACCATGCAGTTAGGTCTGTGTTTAAAAAGGTTTCTGGACACCTCAAAAAGGTTCAAAACCCGAAGTGCACCATCACAACAGGAGAAGCTTACATACATGCCATTAAGCAACTAGTGCTTTCTTGACTTGGAGCTTGAAATAGAGCACTTGTCTCACTTCATGACCTCATGGCCCAAAGCCTCTTAGTAAAGATTTTTATCAATTGCCAATTGATATATATATGGTTGGTCAAAATCTTGTGAGCCTCCCAGCAAGCAAAAAACAGGTTGTCCTGACTTTTTGCACAGTGGCAGTCAATGATAAGTTACTTCTGTCGACAGCTACGACGTACTATTACAGTAGACCTATGCAGCTAGCAGTGAAACACCATTAGATAGTTGCGGTACATCAGCATGCAGTAAAACAATAGCAAAGCATTGCACACCTTTTATTTTCTAGCCATGCTTGCCTTTCCTATAAATATCTCCAGGGCACAAACCAGCAGCTTGACACCTGCATCTACCTGCCAGTTGTTTACAGTATTGTAGAATAAGCGGCTAGCAGTGAAATACTGTACTACTGTTCAGTCCTCCCTTGATCTTCTGCTGCAAGCAGTATTAAACACCTGAGTATCTATAAACTCCGAGGACTTCATCCATGCTACATTTTGGCCAAAAGGGACCTACAAAAACATGCGCATGCACACGCGGAGAACAAGTAAATACACTAGTCAGGAGAAACTTTTAAGTGTCTGTACCTCCCTCTATGTATGAAGCACACAGCCAGAATCTAGTGTAAATCAGTAAACATTAGTGCTCATGTACAGCATCTAAGGGGTTGAGGTCCTTATTTGTATCTTCAAGATGTTTCTGCCTGCAGTCTTTTATTACTTTAGTAGTTTATTACGATTTATCTTGCAGCTACTGGCGGCTCTGTTATTTAATCTGATTCATCAGATTGTGTTTATTTATTAAGTGATCTGCAGGATTTTACAGATAAAACAATGTTCCAATCTGCCACAAGGGCTATAAATAAGTAGGTGGCATTTTTGTGCCAGAATTTTAACAAACAAACAAACAAACTCCTGTTTCATTGGCACTGTCACAGAATTACTGTAATCTCCCTAACCACCCAGATACTTGCAGGGCTCCTGCCACAGTCTTGCAGCACCCATTAAATAATTAAAAACAGAAAAGCAAGAATCTTACACCCCATTTTCTTCCTGTGCAGCTCAGAATACAGACAGTTCACTTTGTGGGTCTGTATGTGGTATCTATGTATGTGTGAAAAATGACAGAAAACGTACCTATCCATGTGAAACCATGCAAATAAATTACATACTAAATCAAGGAAAACACAGAAAAGGACATTAATGTCATATTTAGTTCTGAAAAAGATTAAATTCACAGTTACTTGCTCTAATTCTGTGTCCCAAGAAACATACATTGCACTAAATAGAAGCTCTCCTCATATATTTTTCTTGGCTTACCTTTATTTCCTTCAATACAAGAGCTTCAAAGTTGTCAAAAAGCACCTGACACTCATTTTTTAGTTTATGTTAATGGCAATGGAGCTTTCAGATTTCCCCCTCCCTCGTATATATTTGAAAATTTCAAGTGCAGAAGTTCTGCACTTGCTCTGTGAGGCCACTGAACTGGGCACGCTGTCCTTGTCCCATACCAACGTGTGCCAGTCCTCCAGGCACACCTGGCACTGGTGGGGTTCCCAGTAATTTTACACCAAGTCCAAAATGACGTGCTATTAAAAAGGGACTCCGGTTAAATAGCACTCTGTTGGTGAGATAAACTAACAAAAACCAGGAAGTCCACAAAATAACTGGGTGTTTTATCACCTGGCCAGCTTCAAAATCGCTTAAAGGCAGCCAGGTTTACAGGAATTTACTTTCACAGGGGGAGAGGCCCTCCAACGAATACGAGAGAGGGGACTTCGGAAAGCAACCTCCTCCCTGCAATGCCTCTGCGCTATCTGGACATGGGTGGGAACCAGCTTAAGACAGAGGTTAAACTTTTACCGTACGTACCAGCTCCATACTTTCCACTTCACTTCAGACCTTTAACATTACATTAAAGATGACTTGACAAGTGGATCGTTAATTGGTTCGCACAACAAACCTTCCAAAATGCGCATGTTGGCTCATCTTAATTTTAACCCTTCTCCATGGACACAGTGAGCAGGAAAAACAATAACAAGTTTGGGTCTGCTGTTCTTCTCTTCCTCGTCCTGTCCGCTCCGTGTCAGTATCACAGCTCAGCAGGAATTTAAAGAGGTGACTAGAGATCCACACGTCATCGCAAGCCCAGCTCCCCAGCAACCGACTGCAGATGGAGAGAAATAGCTCACACATGCAGCGCAGGGTGTGGGTACCTCGGTGCAGATCAGGAATGCTGCTGGACAAACACTCCCTTGAGAAGTGCTTTTGTTTGTTTTGGTTTGTTTTTTTCCCCCTTTGGGTAAAACCAGTGTAGATGTTGGGCCAGATTCACAGGTAGTATCAATGGAAGTAATACCCTGAAGTCAATTTACATCAGCTGCTTACAGTTTATATTTATTACAAGCGCAGCCCCCTTGCGTATCTTGCAGAAGCCCTTCAGCGTTATAAAGCCAACAGAATATATGAGTTATTTGAAGCAAGCAGTGCCAAACAGCGTTACTGGTTGTTTTATACTCTATAAACAAAGGGAGACAGAGAGAATACATGACATTTAGCTTTCACTATAGCACTAGATAGTTTCCTTCTGCATAAAAACACTGAACAAACCCTTAACTCTAGCTCCTTTCTTCTCATCCCGTGGCAATGTGTTCCACCATTCCACCTACGTGCTCCTGCACAAGAAAAAGTATTTATTTTAGCACCAGGCATCTTTCAATTTTATGTCTCGTATTAGGAGATGTGAAGAACGTGCTCCAGTTTCCCTTTAAGTAAGGAAGTTTTCCCTTTTCTTGTCACTGTCAGAAACAAAGTTTTGGAAACAGACTATTAAGAGCAAGCTGTCATAAAGATAATAGCGTCACAGGAGGAATAATATTGACAGCTCCTCTTCTTTTCCCGACCACTGAAGTTGGGAGTTTTCACTTATTTTGATCAAGGCCAGCAGTGGAGGGAACCTTGCTTCCAAAAACAGGTCAGGCTGTGAAACTAATGGGCTCCTTTGGGACATAAAAATTTTTATTCATACTTTCTTTACTGCCCAAGAATCAGTGTGGCCCTTGTGCCACCCTCGTAAAGATCTGCTTGTTCAAGCATGTGGTTTTGTCATATCTTGCACAGATGTCAAATGAGGTCAAACAGAAAAAGAGCTGACTGACTCCTTTTATCTATGCAGTTTTCCTATGTCCTCCTATTGCTCTCTGCCTGACAACATATATATTTACCACCAATATTATAGAGGAGCTCAAAATAAGGGTGGGACTTTTCTTTCTCAAGCAGACAGTCCTAAGCCAAGCTGTGCTGCATACTTTGGAAAAATCTCATATACTATAGGCTCCTCCAGGATAAGGCTTTTTGGGCCAGCTCGCTGCTCCCAAATGCTCTTCCCAACACCCACAGCATTTACTCCAGCTTCATCCAGACACATGAACCTGCTGCCACCAGGGCTGGACAGACAACTTCTTTCCTCACCATGCTAATCACCAACACGTGTGATGTTCATTGCTCCATGTTCAGTTAGCCACAGTATTTGGCAAGGGAAGTCAGGACCATTTCCTATGAAAACAGTTCTCAGCACAGCAGAAATTAGTAGTACAGATATATTTTAAAAGGTGATGGGATCCTTTAACTCTCTGAGAGATGAATCTGGGATACCGGACAGCTTCTCTTCTAGTGCAAACCTCTACATCAAGTGTCTATGTCTGACATTGAAGATTAATCTTTTCTGGGTAATAAAAGTCAGTGATTCCTGTTAACCTCAGTTATCTTTCCCAGTTGTATTTTTTTCTTTGTAACACAAAAAATAAATCACTTCCTAAACCCCAGGATTTTTTTAGGTTTGCTCAGTGGAGAGAATGAGAAGGGAGGGAGGGAGGAAAGATTTGGGGATTTAGGATGGGGGGGGGGTTTGGTGTGATTAGTTTCACAGTACAAGCCCTGGATAGGTTGAGAAACTGTTATCATAGCTGAAAGGGAGGCAGACAAAATGAAAGGAAATTAAATACTGGTGTGAAATTAAACCAAAAGGAAGAAAAGAAGGAAAGAAAAAGCAACTGAACATAAAGACAGAAAAGCTGGAAAACACAAAACAGAGCTCTCTAAACATCCAGGAGTACTTTAAAAAGGTTTCCTGTAAAAACAGGGAATTTAGGGAGCCCTGAACTTGCTTAACTCCATTCCTTGATGGAAAAAACCCGCAAACAAAAATTCATACTGAAGGTTCCACTAGGCTATTAAAAAGAGGTCTCTGAGAGGTCTGAATCAAGAGTGAAAGAGTGTAACACAACTCATTTCTGAATACCTGGGAGAAGAAAAATCTCTCTTTTTCTCATTTTCTTACTTTTTTTTTTCTTTGTGTCTGGAGGGTCTTGTAACTGAGTCAGCAGACAGGGATTTAGGACATCTGGGTTCATTTCTGCGACACTGATGTCTTGAATGCCTTTGACAAGTCCTCTTTTGTCTGTACTCTAGGTTCATCCTCTGCAGAAGGTGGTTGAGCAGTAAACCTTACTGCCTTCTTGTCTTGAACAATCTGAGAAATGACTGTCTTGCACTATGAGTTATGTATTACCCAACATAAAATGGTCCTTTCCCTTCTTTTCACCAGTGGTGCGATCCTATGCAAGGAACTGTACACCAGCCGGGTCAAACCTGTCCTGGACTTCATGGTGAACAAGGCAGAAATCTCATGCATCTCAACCAAAACGATACTTGCAGCCTCCTGAAGTTGACTCATCATTAGCCCTTGGGACAAACTCATTGCTTGTAGAAGACTGATGATATATACATAATGGATACATTTTTCACAATATAGCTAACGTGGCCCTTTTACTGCTGCACATAAAAGTCAAAGAAAGCACTTTTCCTGGTGGATGATCTATTTGTTGAAGCTGACCAGCTTCATTCCAACAAAATATGCCAAAAATGCATCCTTTTATGCTGCTCAATGAAAACATAGCTACGGATATTGAGACAGACCTGTTCCTACAGTGTTACCCGGCCCTAAGTCAGATACGATACTATGCTCTCCTTCATCTCTAGCTCCTGGAGTCAGCTGGCCAGAGAGAAAATTCGGCTTGCATGTTTTCTCGCTCTCTCCCCGCTCATAAATATCATAATGTAAATAAAAAGGCCAATTTATCACCTTTCACTCTCCTCACTTGTAAGTGTCTATGATCTGGGGGATCCAGATTCGTGAGGTTTTAATTCCTGGGGTTAGAAACACATCAATAGCATAAATTCTGAGGAATCATGCCAATATCAATGGAGTTTCTTCAGATTAGTACAACTACAATTGCTACCAAAAGCTCACTCATTTTCTTCAAAAACACTTTAATGAACAACCTATTTGCCTACTGGAAATTTTCCACTCTCCTGTTGTTTTAAAAATCCAGTGGAGTTAAGATGGTTTTTCTCCCTAAATGTGCTCTTACTTATATCTTAAATCATTTTGCTGTTCCATCCTGGTGTTTTATAGGAAGAAAACTAATATTATATATGAATCACAGAATAAAGTGCCTCCTACAAAAGACATCACTCTATTAGGAGTACATTCTAAGTGGCGCATTCAAGGTGCATTTAATTTTCATTTACAGGATATGCTCTGTACCCAGTACGCTGCCTGTATCAGTTTTTGTTTTCATAACCTATTCCTGACACCTAACAAGAACTGGGAGTGCTGATCCAGGATTTGGCAAGAAGGAACAGGTTGTGGATGAGCAGGTTTCTCTGACTCACCTCCACGGATCAACAAGGGAAAATAAAAGGGAGAGGGTGGAGATTGGAGAGGGGGGGAGCAGGCGGAGGGGAGAAGTGACGTGTTCCCTTGGATGTGGTGTGTAATGCAGCTGGCAGGCTGCCTGCTCGCGGTGCCACAGAGTTCCAGACATGCCAGTCCAGCTGACTCAGCTCTTCAGAAGAAGGAAAGGGAAGGGAGAAATTTCGCAAATGTTTCTGATATCTGAGGGATGGGGATCACTAGGCTCTCTTCGAGGATCTTCGAACCTGGCTTTCACACCAGGGACTCAAGCAGTGTCCCCAAAGAGGTATTAGAGAGAAATGCTCACTCAATAACCTTGCACAGAACTGCTTATGCTCGTATCAAATGATGCCTCTGCGGTTGTTGGAAAATTCAGCAGCACAGCTTCATCCCACAAACGAGAAACGTTAGGCCTTTCCTAGCCAAGGCTAGCTGCTGTCAGACAAGCCACTGTCTCCAAGGAGACGAGCAAAATGCATGTGCATGAAGGGTATCCAAGTGAGAGAGAGAGTCTATGGCCCATGTCGTTTTTCTATATAAAAATTTCATCATCAGATTCTCAGCAGTGTATCCTTTGCATGCAATTTATTTTCTAGGAAGAGCTTGAAGCCCTTAAATAGTCTGGGCTCTGCCTACCTACGAGACCAGCTCTATCCCACCACACAGTACTGTGCCACAGGCAACTCAGAACAGCCCTGGTCCTGTTTGGCTGGGGGAGACTCTGTGCTGTCCTAGACTTCCACTCCAAACTGAAGAGGCAGAAGGAAGCAAGTCCCTGTATCCTAGCAAAAGGAACAGAAACACAGGCTAATGCCCAGATTGTCAAAGCCCCTAATTCTCACTGAAATCAAGCAGACCTCGGTGCTTTTGAAGATAAGAGCCACAGCGAACTGGCCAAAAAATCAGCACTAGGATGAGCTTGCCTAAATTTTCTGGTCAGGATCCTCACCACAGGCCCTCGACCATTTCAGAGCACGTGAGAGCATTCACGCCTGTCTTGCTGGAAGGGAGGGGAAGGACACGCGCTTGGGAAGCGCATTCCCCTATCCTTAATACAGAGTAGCTGGGTCTCCGGGCAGGAGTCGTCTCAGGGCAACAGCACCCCAGGGAACTCTGTTGCCTGACATTGAAAATCCTTCTGAATTACACTGCCCCACTGTCCCTCACAGCTTTTCCCACAGAGGTACAGTGACTTTTGCATATTTAATACAAAAAGAAAGAACAACCTTTAAGTGGAGGCTTATCCAAAAGCGAGTGCTTTGCAGCATACAGATAACTGTGTGGTTGGGGATCGTCCCAGCCAGGTGCTCTTTGTCAAAGTTTCAATAGGCAGGGCCTCAACAGCATTTCTCCAGCTTCAGGAATGAAGATAGAGATCTTGTCTCTCTGTTGCAAGGCACGGAGGGAACTTGGGGCACCCTGTCTGAAATCAACACAGCACAGTTATGCAAAACATGTGTGCAACTGGCATCTCTTGTGTAATCCTGGCTGTAATCAACCTCTCTAACCACTCCAGAAAGGAAGGAGGGGCAGAGGGTGGAGAAAGTTCACACTTAGATCAAATAAAAAATGGGAAAATATCCAGAGAGCTTTAGTCAGGTAAAAACACGGTTCCCTCTCATGGGAAACCTCCAGGACAAGTTTCCTTGAACTTCATACAGGGTTATAAATAGGAGGAGAGTCACACAGAGTTCAGTAAAGGTTCACTCTAAAAAAATCTAGACATTCTTATTTTCCTTCTTGAGTGATATCCATCAATATCTTAGCTGTAAGCCAATTCATAATTACCGGTTGCTGAGAGCTCAGGAGAATATATCAGTAGCGGCTTTCTGCAGCTCTGCTATGGTGTGGTGTTAACTGGGTTATTTTTTTCCCCCTTTAGTTTCTCTTGGCTTCCTTTCCAGATGGCAAAAATACCTCTCTTACACCTTAAAGCACTCATATATTATCAAAAATGTCAGTGGCTGTTCTCCATTTCGCATTGCCCCATAAAACAGCTCTGAGATAGCAGTGAAAGACGGCCTCAAACCACTGTTTGATTCCAAGCTCAAACTTTCTCAAGCTGAAAGGTTTCACAAACTCCTTCAAGAACTGACAAAGGCCAGCTCCAAATGCTGGATCTCCGTTCCTTGGAGACAATATGTAAAAACTTTTTGCCCTTGAAAATAATTTGCACAGGGGAAAAAAACCCAGCAACTTTTTTTCTCCTTAGAGCTGCTGTGGTATTTTGCTGCTCAGAGTACGTGCAAGAAGTGGTCTTGGTTTTGCTAAGACGAGGCTCTGTCAAGTCAAAACCATGTTCTCATCTCAAGCGCACAAGAAAGCTTTCAGTCACCTCTTGGATCTCTGTTCTGCAAAAACCACTGCAGCTACCTCAGAAGGCTGCCTCTGGAGCAGGAGGACTCCTGATGCACTGCACCACATCCCTCAAGCTTATTCTATTGCAATGAGACACCCAGCTCCCAATGATGGTCTGGAGCCTGGCCACGCAATGCCTGTGTTTACAGCTGCACCTTAAATTCTGGTTTTGTATGTACATATGCCAACTCGAGCATAAAAATATTGGATTTGTGAAACAATCCCTGATGACAAGGAAAACGAGGCCAAGAGAGGCCTCTATAGCTTGAACTTAAAGGAGCAAAGGACTACATACCTTTAAACATCTAAGCTACTAGACCCTCACCTGCCAGCTTGTCCATAGTAGTTCTAATGCAGAAAGACAAGCGATTCACATGAAGCTACCTTGGTGCTTAGGTACCTGAATTTGCAGATTGAGTCTCACAGGGTTTTTTTCCTATTTCATACTCGCATCACTGACAAACGGGTAACGAGGCAACAGCACATACCCACATCACACAGGCTTTGGGCTGGTGAAATAAGATAGGATTCATAAAAGAAACAAGATGCAAAAATTGCAGGCTAAGTAGTAAGTCCTTTAGCATTATTAATAATCACCTTACTATTGTGTCTAAGATAATCATGCTGGTATCCAGGTATAATACCTCAGTGGTTACCGTAACAATACAAAATTATTATTCCTTCCACTTTGTAATTATCTCATTTTACTATTGCACAAAGGCTAAGTAAAACTAAGGAGATAATATGCAATGCTATGCAGCAGGGGCACCAGCAGTCCTAGAATACTCTGCTATGTACTTACATGACCTTCATTGCAGCAATATGTGTGTGCCTTGCAATCATTTGTGCATCCTGCCCTCTCACCACCATGACAAGGCTGAGAAGTGCTCTTCTTTCAATTTCACTGATAGGCAACTGAGGCAGAGATGAGTTTAAGGAGTCTGTATCTATATTGGCCCACGTTTCCAAAGCATAACATGAATTCAAGATTTACATCCCTCATAAACGAGTGAGTAAGAGTAGCAAAAAATTCAAAATTAGTAATAAAAAAAGAGATGAGAGGATTGGAAGATACAGACAGGCTAGAACAGAATCAATGACAGACAGATGACTACAGCCTATCACAGTGCAAACTGAGCACAGGAATTACAGTCACAGAAGACAATGTTAGGAAGAGCAAAAATCTGCAGCAAAAAGAAAGGACAGTTTAGGTTAAATATCAGGATGAGAGTCACAGCTATAAAAAGCAGATGGGAAGTGGAACTGTCTCCCCAGGGAGGTGATAGAAAAACAATCTCTCTGGATGTTTAAAAAACAGGTTAGACATGCTGTTTAGAAGGACTGCTGCTCTATATGCAGCAGTCTTAGCACATTCATCTGCTTTTTTGATGCCAGTGAAATCCCACATATAGCACTGTGGCAGAATAAAAGCCCAGAGGAAAAAGAAAGTCACTGTCTCATTTGCTTCTCCAAAGCAGGATGGCTGGCATCACCCAGCAGTGAAGTGTCTGTTTTCTCTCCAAATAGCAGCCCAGTAGGGCAGGATCAGGTGCTTTGTTCTGGTTGTATATGGCCTGAGGCAACACAAAGAGGGACAGAATCTGGCTGGTGATGCCAGGATGTGAATTGCTACCATGGAGAGGAGACAGAAAACATGCAGAAAACTGGACATCAGCAGTCCCGTTCCAAACACACACTTCCATCTTGGCACAGGCATCCCATGCAGAAAAAAGGAACCAGTAAAAATTAATGAGAGATGATTCCATGTGAATCTTACAGCATGCTGATGCTGTGTAAACAAGGACCTTGTTACCCCTAAACACTGGGGTGCTATCTGACCTTCTGGATGAAGTGACAGCACGTTCAGGAGGTCTGAAGAAAAGGGCAAAGGACACCCTGTCCTCTCCTTGTGAGCACCTTGTTGCACTGCAGAACTGAAATCTGCCCTGGGGAAACTCTCCCTCATGGTGAAGCGACAGCGTTGGGGTGCTAGTACTCTTCTCCATTTTGGGGTGCAGGACCTCTTGCCTTGACACAAAACTCTTCCTTGTCAAGCATCCAGAGACTTAAACTGACACCAAACACTCAGTTCTGCCACTCTGTTTCATTAACGAGAGAAAACGTGGATGATCAGGGAAAGGAGGAGACGATGCAACCTCCCTCCAGACCGGCTCTTCCCCTTCTTTCTGCTGAAGAATGGAGAACTTGTTGGTAGACCTGCAGGTGGCAGAGACACAGCAAGGCCACGTTCCACTGAGGGATAGAGCAGGAGGCACAAAACTTGTCTCACAGATACCATGATAAATCTTAGCACCTACTAATGTTGCTGTGAACTGATATTTAAAATGAGGATACTGTCATGGTGTTGGTGTCTCTCATTGCTAGCAGAGTGGGTGAGTCTCTATTCAGCCAATTTACAGGCAGCCCCCAAGCACGAAAGGAACAAGGCATCTCCTCCTTATACTGGGGCACCACTAGAAGCAGGGAGCCACCCAGCGTCTGTTACCCTGTCATCTCAATCACACTCCCTGGAGAGAGAAAGGGAAAAAAAAAAAAAAAGAAAAAGAAGAGAAAAAACAAGGGGGGTGGGGGGAAGCTGATACCCAGTCCTAAGAGAGAGAGATTCACGAGGCTGGTACACAGCACATCTACCTTTGCTCACCAGAACCACTTCTCCTGTTTCTCTATCTTATCTGTTGGAAACGGATCTCCTAGGTTGAACAGTCAAAGATTGATCCACAACTACTGCAGATAAGAATAGCAATCTTTATGGAATTTCAAGACTTTTAAAAAGTCCAACAAGGAAAAAGTGAACACATTGCTTTGGGTGGAACCATATCTTTTCACATGTTCCCCCTGAAAACAAAACCCAAACGTACTTTTTTTTTTTTTTGAAAGATCGTGAATCCTACAGCATCTTTAAATCAAAGATGGTTTATCAGTGATAACTATACTCTGTAGAAAACGCTTAACATGAGCAAGCTTGTATACTGAGCTAATTCCGAGCACATAAAAGACGATCTTTTCATATAGCCGATACTAAAACTTGTCACAGTAGTGCTCTGGAGGTGAAGAGGACCACACCACTTCAAGGATCAGGTTCAGATGGGGCTTTAGGAAAGCACAGGATACAATGTGGCTCTACAGAGCCACTTTAAATAATGATGCCTCGGGAATGAAAGATCTGGCATACCAAACTCCGACCCTTGTACACATTTTGATCTTACCTTCCAAAAATGCACATACAAACAAATATGGAAAGCAGAATACCAGGGAGACTCTGCAACAGAGAGTGAAGGCCTCTGGGTACTGGAAGCATTAATGAGAAAGCAGAGCTCCTGCAGTATTGTGTACATGCTAATAACAGTTTGGAACCTGGAGTTTGATAAGGAAAACACAAAGTGATTTTTGACGAGACTGATTCCACTGAGTTTAACTGAAGCAGTGGAAGAAAACCTGAGAGGAAGAACAGCTCTGCCTGATTAAACAGAGCTCTAAGTATCTGATCAACAGAATAAATGCCCACCAGCTCATCACAACTGAGGGAAGATGCTGTTTGCTAACCTATTTGCAGAACTGGGATTTGTATGCAAAATATCCCCTCTGCCCTTTCACTTACTTCATTTTTCACGCACAGTATCCTACTTGTTCACATTTAATTTTCCCCCATTCACAATGTGTTTGAGTCAGTCCATCTCAGAGTGTAATGAAAATTGCAGGTCCCGAGATTCTTCTAATTATGATGTTCTCATCCTCTCAAAAAAAATGGTTACAGAGTAGGGCCTTTTGAGAGCAGAGATGTTAACAGTGGTCAAAGCCTCTTCAAGGTGAAAAAAGACAGCTTAAAACATTGACTCTTTATTATTCTTAATAACCATCCTTGCTGGTGTTTCAGTAATTCTCACTGGCTTTTGACAGGCAGGACTTAGAATCATAGAATTATTTAGGTTGGAAAAGACCTTTAAGATCTTCTAGTCCAACCATTGACCCTACTCTACCAGGTCCACCACTAAACTATATCTCTAAGCGCCACATCTACACGACTTTTAAACACATCTAGGGATGGTGACTCAACCACCTCCCTGGGCAGCCTATTCCAATGTTTGATAACTCTTTTAATGAAAAATTTTTTCCTAATGTCCAGCCTAAACCTCCCCTGGTGCAACTTAAACCCATTTCCACTTGTTCTACCACCTGTTACTTGGGAGGAGACCAGCGCCCATCTCACTACAACCTCTTTTCAGGTAGTTGTAGAGAGCGATAAGGTCCCTCCTCAACCTTCTCTTCCGCAGACTAAACAATCCTAATTCACTCAGCTGCTCCTCATATTAGACATATAAGACATGTTTTCCAGACCCCTCACCAGCTTTGTTGCCCTTCTCTGGACACCCTCCAGCACCTCAATGTCCCTCCTATACTGTGGCGCCCAAAACTGAACACAGCACTGAAGCTGTACCAGTGCTGAGTACAGGGAAGCAATCACTTCCATGCTCCTCCTGACCACGCTATTCTTGATACAGGCCAAGATGCCATTGGCCTTCTTGGCCACCTGAACACACTGCTGGCTCATGTTCAGCCGACTGTCCACCAGGACCCCCAGATCCTTTTCTGCCAGGCAGCTTTCCAGCCACTCCTCCCCAAGCCTGTAGCCCTGCCTGGGATTGTTGTGACCAAAGTGCAGGACCCAGCACTTGGACTTGTTGAACCTCATACAATTGGCTTCCACCCATCGATCCAGCCTGTCCAGATCTCTCTGCAGAGCCTTCCTACCCTCAACCAGATCAACACTCCCACTTAATTTGGTGTCATCTGCAAACTTAGTGAGGGTGCACTCAATCCCCTCGTCCAGATCATCAATAAAGATATTGAACAAGACTGGCCCCAAAACTGAGCCCTGAGGAACGCTGCTTGAGACCTGCTGCCAACTGGATTTAACACCGTTCACCACAACTCTCTGGGCTCGGCCATCCAGCCAGTTTTTAACCCAGCGAAGAGTCCACCTGTCTCTGCCATGGGCTGCCAGCTTCTCCAGCAGAATGCTGTGGGAGGCTGTCAAAGGCTTCATGCACAGCATTGTGTTTTTTAGCACTGTGCTCGTTCATCCAATTTTTCAGCTGGACTGAGACCCTCACAGGTGGAATGACTCTCCCAGCCATGTACTGAGTCAGGCATGTAATCAGAATTAGGACCCAGGTTCCTTCTGCCTCTGAGCACAGTCGTGCACACAGATACCACCTGTCAGTTCTGCCACCAACAGCCGTGCAATTGCAGGTGTGTAGGACATCCCAAACTGCTCACTATCGCACAGGAGGAGATGAGAAGAAAGTCCTTAAGGAGAAGAAGAGATGAGAAAGACAGACTTGCAAACAAAGAAACATAGAAAGAGTTACGAAATTACCTTTCCATGAACAGGGCATTTACCTTTTTAATTATACACGCCTTTTATCTTGTGCGCTGTACATAGTTTGCTAAGATTGTGCTTTTGGGATTTTTTGCCTAAGCCTTTCTTTTCAAAACAAATGGTTCGCTGCTTTTCTTTGCAAATAGCACTGAACTAATGGTATCATTTTATTGAAGAGCTGGGCAATAACAAACAATGTGCAGCAGCAACGCAGGAAGAAGAGGGGGAGGAAAAAGCAAATATTTGTTAAAAGCAGAAAAGGGGAAAAAAGCATTTTTTAAACAGGAGAGAAGTAGCTTGGAAGCAAAAGTTAGAATGTATTGTGAGGACAAGCTTCTGTGACAGGAAAAAGTAATGACCTGACTCCCCATTTTTTAGGCAGAAATAAACAGTAAAACTGCTTTCATATATGAACAACACTTACATACTCCCACAAGTAAGGGAACATGATTGAAGTTGCCAAGATAAAGAGAAAAATCAGGAAATTCCACAGTTAAGGTTGCCTTAGAAGGCTTCTTGTAGCCAGCTTATATGTATGCACAATGAGATGGTCTTTAAATCACAAAATAATTTGCCCACAGGACCATTCTTGCCTAGTGCAAAAGATGGATGGATGGTTCTCACTTAATGAAAACCTATTCTGTGCTTTGTTTTCCCCTTAGCAAGTGATCCTATCCCTCATTTACGGCTTACTGCCCAAGTCCCACTCAGAAAACTAATGCACTAATGCTTTCTATTCCAGATTGCTCATCATTGCAGCCTTGACTTTTTAAAGAACTATCAAAGCATTTATGTTTACAATAGCATTGTGAGAAGAGGGCTGACTTGGCTCCATTTTAGACACAAGAGAAATTAATGTCAAAACATAACTGCTAATTTTACGTGCCCATTCAAGGATGCCTGGCTTTTCAGGGTAAAACAGCATCAGCTTGTACATCGTATCTTTCACAGTACAGAGATCAACATCTAGGTGCTTTAACTATCAGATTGATCTATCAGATCAACTTTTCCTTAAAACTTCTGGGTTTTGTTCATTAATTGCCTACAGTAGAATCACTCTCATCTTTTTTGTATCTGCCTTTGTCTCACGCAATTCTTGAGATGCTGGAGAAGATGGAGACATCTCAGGATGAGATGGTAGGTACTCTCTGTGACTGCCATCAGGAGATTGGCTTTGTCTGGATGTTTTCCTCTTTAAAAACAGAAAAGCTAGGCAAGGTGAAGCCAATCCCTGCTGATTTGTCAAATGTATCCTGCAGGAGGGTGCTACCAACTTTTGCCCCAGCCCTTTGCAGCCTGTCCTTACACTCACATCCTGGAAGCCCACTTGGGCATCTCTCCTGTATTATCTGTGTTGTGGAACTATGGAGTTAATTCTGAAAACAACATCTGAAAGTCCTGTAAGTACCTTGAGGCTCATGCCCACTCTTACTGTAATTCTGTGCATGAATCTCTCCCCAGGCGTTATCCTACTGATGTCCTGAAGGCATCATTATATTCCTGAAATCAAAGAAGCTGCATGTGGGAGGAAAATATAGACACAAAGTTCATCAGCGCTCCATATGTCAGTAAAAGGTAAATAATCACAGGAGTAAATCACTGCAAGATAAGTCCTTAATTATTTAGGGTTAAACAGCAGCAGCATTACAGATGCGAAGCAATATTTTGTTAACCGCTCACCCTGGGAACACTTACATAGAAAGATATTATTCTGTAAGAGAAAGGAAGGCAAAATGTGGATTGTGATGGTTAGAAACACTTTCAAATAAATAAGAAATAATACTAAAAAGCATGAACAAAAAAAATCTATCCAAAGGGGGAAAAAAAAAAGAAAGAAGCTGTCATAAATTATTATTTTTTTAAGTCACTAGTAGTTTCAGCTGTTTCAAATATCTCCGAGATGCTTCTGCTAATTTCTGTTTGCAGTTACATTTTCTTATTTTTTCACCTTTCCTGTCTTACTATATGAAAACCCTGCACTAAGCATAAGTAAAATTGACTAACTGGCAGTAGGGAGAGGGTGTAACTGACCACGTGGTGACACAAAGTGCTTTCAAATTCACAGATCAAACCAGCTGGGAGGAAAAAAAAAAAGATATAAAAAAATTCTTCACTTTCTTTCTTGCCTAGTCTGCCTTCTGCAAAAAATTAGTAGTTTAAAACCTTCTGGGAAGGAAAAAATAGTGGAGTTTTTTTCATTAACAGCACTCTCTTATTTAAGAAGGAGAAGGACATACAACATAAAAAAGGAAACTGGTCTTGCATTTATGAGATCACGTGCCAGATTCTCAGCTGGTACAAAATAACAGTACTTTCTCTTGCTTAGGGGATGTAATTCCAATCTACATCAGATGAGGATCTGATCTAAAGAGCTTTATTCTTATGAATATAAAAGCATATTCAGACTCACCTCAATTTAGACATTAAGTGTACCAGATTGAAACTGGATTGAAGTCTCATATTTCAAAATAGTTTTCAACCTCTTCTTTCTATATTTTATCCGGTATCCTCTTTTATGGTCACAACTAGCAGAAGATGTAAACATTTGATGAAGTTTACTAGTTTTGCTGTACCTTCAAGGTCTACTTACGGACTTTGATGGGTGCTTTATTAAAGCAGAAAGTGCTTGCATAGTACACTGATATGAAACTGTTTAAAATCTGTAGGGAACATCTACCCATCTTCTCCATGAACCAGGTTCACATACGTATGCATAAGCCAACCAAGCTTGCCTATACGACAGGGACAGAAAGACACCTTAACTCCCATGCTTATGTTAAGATTGGCATTTCACCTTCACGTAGGTGGGAGCCAGGTTTTAGGGCAATATCTCAGGTTAACTCTTCATCTGTGAGTGCTACTCTACGAATTGGCTGGGGGAGTATTGTGAGGGCACTTGACTCTTCCTGCTGGCCCTGTGCTGAAAACTGATGTAGGTGACTGCTTAGAGGGGTGAAACTTTCTCCACAGAAAACAAAACATAAAATTACAAGTGGAGCACAGCTAAGTCAGTTAAGGAAGGAGCTCCAGGGGAACTTGCGTGTCTAAGCAGCTTAGGTGCCTTCTGAAAATCCCACACCTTTATGTTTCGTCCTCATGCAAAATGCAGAAACATCAGTCAAGTACTTTTCACACAGGAAGAACAAACAATCTCTACCAATGGCTGTATCTAGGTAACAAAATCTATATTCATATTATGAAAACAATCTTTAACCGCAATATTCATGTTCATGTAATGCAATGTGGGCTATTTTATGTCACAACTCTCTTTTGCATTTTAATTGTATTTTTATCATGTTTTCTTTTTTACTAAATTTCAAGTTGAAATTACAGTTATGGTCAGATATGTGAAAATTACAACTCTCGGTTCCACAGACATTTTCCTTTCTGACTTTCAGATCTAGTCCTCTCAGCTGACAACTCTCAAGCTATTCTCTCTTAGCCTAGTCCCACACTTGCACTCCGTTGGAAGCTCATGCTTTCTGTCAGCAGTACATTTGCATCAATACAGCCTCCCGCGTACTCCAAAGTCTACCTGGAGAAGCTTACTAGCTTATCCTTTCTGATTCTTGGAAATGTCAAGGCAACTCTGTATCCTAAGGCCAAACCTAATGCTCATAAAACAGAAACTTCTACTGAAGGGGGGCTGACCCTGTAGAAAAACGTGTAAAAAAAGTCAGGAAGCTCCATGATTGCCTTTTTCACATACAGAGTTTCTGTCTGTGGCTGCACTTCAACCACTGTGTTTCAGTAGTCACACATTTGCTAACACCTCAAAAAAGTTCATCTGTAATGCTGTCACTTATATCCAGTCCAATTATCTCTGCTCATTCAACAATGAAAAACACAGTCTCTCATAAATGGCCTGGACACAAAGTTGAACATCCGAGGAGATAAAAATCACAGGAAGTTAAGATCCTACTCAAGAGTCCTACACAAATGAGTAAGTGGGCAGAATGCAGCCGCTTGAATGCAGCTAGTGTACAGGTACTAGAAACACATCTGATCCTGATCATCAGGGCTACCAATGTGACTACTACCATGCAGTTACACGATGGGTATTTCTTTAGAATATATTAAGAAACTCTATCAAATAGACTTGATATAGACATGATACTATCAAGTAGCAAGGCAAGACAAACCCAATGTCTCTCTGCCACCTTTTGCTCTAGGGTGAGCACTGTGGCTGCCATAAATTAGGACTTCACAGCAAGATGTAACTGAATCAGAAGCGCAATTATGAAAGATGAACAAGTATGAACTCCACCAGCATACAGCATTTATTAGATGAAGAAATGAGTATGAACTGCAAAGCAGGCTTCCAAGGGCACACGGTTACTCTTTTCGATCTTTGGAATTTCACAGCCACTTTGGGGCTGAGAGTGTCAAAAGAGCAGCCAGTGAAGCCTGGATACACCCAAGGAGACATTCAAAGGGAAATGCGATAGCATCAGCAGAGGAGTTCAGTTACACAAAAGGAGAGGTGTGGCTGAACCACAACTTTTCTGATTCACATCAAGGCTTTCCCAAAGTTCAGAGCTGTGCTATCTGAAGAGGATGGTACAGACCCGGAGCCACCAGGAATACACAGTTATTTTCATAACCTGCTTCACTCGAACAGCAATGACAAAGGAAAAAACAAGAGGGAAGAGAAGACAAGGTGGACTTACCAGAGTGCGTCCTGAGGTGTCCTGTGAGGGCATCCCTCCGTCGGCAGGCATAGCTGCAGAAGGGACATTTGAACGGTTTCTCCCCAGAGTGCAACTTGATGTGCCTCAGCAGGTTCCCCTTCTGGGTAAAAGAAGCTCCACATTGGTTACAGTGGAAGGGGCGTTCACCTGGAAGGGAAGTGGAAGGGATGGAGCTGTCAAGAAACATCGCAAGATGCATGGAACCTATTGTCCTGCCCTTTTTAACAGTGCCATCTTACACAGGCATCGTCCCCACCCACCACCATCACACAGCACTTGCTGAAGTCAGAGGCCATTTCTTTTGCACAAAGAGCAAAGCCTCCAATAGTGATTTGGGGCTTTCTACTTCTGGCAGCATCAGGTTGAAGTGATTAACACAGCCTGATTTTCATAAAGTTCTCCACCTTGGAGGTTTTATCCTTCACAAAAGATGAGCTCTCCTCAAAATTTAGATCCGTAACTGTGGTATTGTAGTATTTATCTCTACGGTTTTGCACTTATTTTTAGCATAGGTCCAATCCACATGAGTATTTAGAACTCAAAACAATTGGGCTTGGACAGAAGTTAAGGTCTTTTCTTCAAACCAAATCATTTCCTTACATTATACTTTAATTGAAACCCCTTTTTAAAGGCTGCTTTGCATTGCCAGAGTGGTATGAAGAGAATCAATGCAAGTGAGGATCAGGCCCACAAACTTTGGGCAGTAGCAAACACTGAGAAAATCTTACACCATTAAACTGTGGAATAAGCAAATTTGTGCTCGCAGTAAAACTAATTGAAAAGACTTATTTGATTAAAAAAATTTAACAGCAAATCTACACCTTAACGTCTCCCTTCCCCCCTGTGCATTCACACACACACACATGCAAAACTTCTTTTGGTGTTAATCCTTCATATTTGCCCTGGTCAGTGGGGATTGAGTCCATAACAACAAACACCCATTTAAAAAAAAAAAAAAAATAGAAGAAATCCCCTGACAAACTCACACAGTTTTTGTGAAATATTATAAAAACCATACTCTATGTCAACATTTGTTGGGGACACTTGGTCTGTTCCAGCATTCTTGGGCAGGCAGTCAGCTCTAGTCATCTACTTACGTCCCACCAGGTACAGTGCAAATCAATAGGACACAAGCATATACTCATGCTGGCCACTCGCCTAAGTACTTTACTGCAACTAGGGTCTAGATGTTGAAATGTTTTCACCAACTAGGACCCCGGTTCAACAAGGTCTTGAACATCAGATTACAGATGTACATAGTCTCATTCATTTTTTTCAGTGTATCACCTATTAGGGAGCCTTGGTCAACACCTGGTGGGACTTTCTGAGGTTGAATTCACTGGCCTGAAGCACAGTTCTCATGAAAAGCAAACATATTCTGTGATCTGTCGCATCTCTCCAAAGCCTTTTTCAATTGCTTTAAAATGATTACTCCCTTGCTGGACAAAATTAACGCTGTTTTTGTCAAAGTAGTTCATGTGTCTAGTGTGAAGTCCAACATATGTCTGTTGACTCAAATGGAAAGAGGGAGGAAGAGACCTCCTACAGATGTCCACAAGCAATTCTCACTTCAGTGGTTGAAATCACTGCCAGCATTTTGGTCCTGCCAGGAGGGCAGCAGAAGGCAGATGTGCCATATATATGTCATACCTCTGCAACTTCACTTCACATGCATGAGCTGCAATTACATCTGAAACCACTGCAGATGCACTGGAAAAGATACTAAGGTTCCTACAGTCTTGCCAAGAATGTTATGGAGTACTGATTAAAAAAATCAGGGCATAAAGCTCTTCTGAACACAAGCTCATTGGAATGGATAAAGAGTTTGTGGTTTGCCTTTTAAACTCCCACGCTATACTTAAAGGATCTGATTAGCCATTATCTTCTTTTCTATCATTTCAAAATGTCCATAACAGAGATATGTAAAGAGACTGCAGTAGAAAAATATATGGTTTTTTTTTCTTTTCTGTTTTGCTTTCGCTGTCTGAGAAAATGGGCAAAACCCCTTCCTTTGACACGTTTCTCAGTATTCAGGAATGATAGCTTCAGTTTCAGGATGACAATATTAAAGAAGGTAGCAAGTTTCTTACCAAGTCTAAAGTCTTTCCTTTTACTCCTGCTGTATTTAAAACTATGCAGATAATGTGTTTTACCCACTACATCACCCACTTATCTTTGATATTTTGGAAGCCACATATGAGCACGTACTATTCCTCAATAAACCGGCAGCTGAAGAGATGCTGAAAGTCTTGATCAGGAATTCAAAGAGTCACTGCACTACAGTTCAGTGGCAAAGATGACATGAAAACACTCACCACAAAGTCACCAATGGTCTGCTTTTCTCTTGCAACAGACAGAATCTGCTACAATAGCACATCTTACCTTAAATAACCCTTGTATCTATTTAAGGCTAGCATGAATTCATTTTTGCTACTGGCTTAATTCTGAGTAAATAACTGCTTTGATCTGCTTATTGTACTTTTGTCCAATAATTTGATTCTCCCTCCTTGTTTAAGCTGCAGCCTTGTGGAATGACCGTAATTTTAGTCACACCTTCACACTATTGATTACCAGCTTTTACATTTAGCACAGCTAATCTAAGAGAGAATTATCCAATAGAAGGGTGCACAAAAAAAGTAAAAACTCAATAATAAGATTTTGCTGGTTTTCCAGGAACTCTGTTGTCTGATGCACACTCCAGATAGTAGCAAACTAGCCTTCTTTATCACTTCAGTGCCTTGAGAAGACTGTTTTCCAATTATTTCTCCTGCTGCCTTTTCCTAGTAGGTTTGTAAGCAGTTCTCCGTATTATTATTTCCTAATAACAAAATAACAACCTTGACATCCTTATTCACTTCCCTTATACTTCTGTGAAAAGTAGAACTTTTTATTCATAGGCTGAACTGAAATTAATCACACTCAAACTAAACATCCACTCATGAGAAGTCTCTCTCTTGTCAGTCCCTGACTGTATTTAAAATGTTTTCCTATTTTTGGGGGTGATGGCAGCAAAGACATACTAGAAACTATAGATCTATTAAACAAGCATCATATGTGACTACAAGAGGCTATTGATAATAATAAGCATCGCGTGTATTTTACAGTTATAGCTATCTACGTACTTATGTTTGACTCTAATAAACTTATACTGATTTATTAAAATAGGAACTCCTTACAAGAAGGACATATACTGAAACGTGACTAAGCAAGGTTTTTGCTTTTCAACACTGGAAATTATGTGACTGCAAAATATTTTTAGTCTACTTTAAGTAGCAAATCTTAAGTAGTCTACTTAAGTAGCAAAATCAAGGCAGAGAACCCTCAAACCTTAGTGATTAAAAAAAACAAAAAACCAAACCAAAAAGAATTTCTGAGTGGGAAGAGGGGGAGGAACAGCTAACCAAACAAAAAAGATGTTTCTTTTCCACTCCAGATTTAAGATCTAAAGCCAGACAAAACCAAGAATGCTGAAAAAGCCTTGTTCTCCAGCACAGGGAATTTAATTATCTAAAGTCACTTCAGGAACGGACAACGCAAGGTAAGCCAGAGCTACAAAGTATTACCTTTCATAAAGGCTTAGTAAGAGGGGCTGGTGCCAGGGAACAGTCCTGATAATTAAATAAAATAAATAAATCCAACGGGGTTTATCATTTTACAATTAAATAAAGTATTAATTAAAAGGTATGATTTCAAATATTTATCTCTAAATGATAGTAAAATACTGCTGAAACTTCATAGTTGATTTTTAAACATGCATCCATTACAGCTACGTCTCCTCCAGAAAAAATAATAATGAAATATTACTGCTCTTTAGCTACACTACTATCTAAAGTACACAAGTTAACTTGCTGTTGTGTAAACAAATACTGAGATGAAAGGTGAAGTGGACTGAGTGAGTCAGGGTTATTAGCAAGACACAGTCGTTTCATAAGTATCTTTAATACATGGCAGCTGGCTGGAGACTTCATCGCACAAGCTACGAATGCTGTCTAGCTGATACAACCCGAAACCAGCCGAATGAACTGATTAACTTCCTACAAATAGCTTTCATATTTTACCGTGTATATGTCAAATGTTATTTCAAAAAGCAAACCAACTCCTTTTTCTGCTTAATTGGAAGCTTCCCTGCGCAATAACTCTACTTTACCGCCTCAGCACGGAAGTGCTGCGCAGAAGTTTCAGTATGAGTTATCCTTCTTCGAATCTCATACTGGTGCAAAATACACCAGTGATATTTTCTGTATCAAAACAGAAATTAACTGAGGATAAAGGGCCCTCGCAACCAAGGAGACTTAGATTTTCACAACCCTTGGCTGGTAACTTTTGTCCCTTTGAAATCAAATAGAACGACTCACAAAATAATAATGTCCTCGTTAAAAGCGAGGCCTAGTTATTTCTACAGCAGTGCTCAGGTCTCTTCCTGGGAATGTTTTAATTACTTTTAAAAAAAACCCCGCACACTGGTTTTAAAGTCTCTTCACAATAACAAGAAAAGCCAAGACAGAATCCTTCTAAAATAAGAACCAAGTCCAACAGGACTGCATTTAACATCTGTCCTGGTTAAGTTTATATCTAAGATGTCAGCCTTTTTTGTTTGGCACATACTTTTCATATGCAAAGGGTAGCTTAGGTACTTCTCAAACAAGATTTTTTTTCCTTAACCTCAATACAAAATTACTGTGCCCATACTGCCATCACAAAGTATTTGCTCATACCAATAATATTGATTTTCACCCTTCTGTAGTAAGCTTTTTGTTAATATTCAGTTAAAATAAAACGTTTCTCCTGATTCATCAGGTGCTGCAACTGCTCTGATTCTTCTCTGTCCCAGGAGCACAAAGGAAATATTAGCTGTGCTACCAACAGCAGTGACAGGCAGTGAGTTGCAACCTGCTTTTACCCAAGTGACATACAGAGCAGCAGACTTTGCTCCATTTTTGTATTTGTTATTCTGGGGACTATCTAGTCTGCATACCTACTTACTATTCCATCTGATTCACTTAACTGGCTGCACATCACTTCAAATCAGTGATTTTACTAGGTTTTTTTTGTTGGGAAAAACCTACTTCCAGATAGGGCAATTTATTATAAAACAGTAGTGACAAATCTCTCATGAAAAATTCCTGGGAAATCCTGGGTGATTTCCAAGTGTCCTCTGTACACAAATTTATGACCATATCCTTTAGAGAGAAAAATCCTTTAAGCAAACTGGCAAAAATATCGGAAGAGTTCAGCTCCTAATTACTGTGAGTAAAACACATCCTTATGCAGAGAGTACTTTTGAAAATCTAAACTCTCCTTCCTTATGCTTAAGTAGAAAATGAGACTTTTTGAAAAGTTAGATTTAGGAACCTAAGTAAAAAATATTACTTGTGGAAATTTGGCCCTACATTTTTTGATTCAATGCCAAATCAATTCATATTGCATGAGGTAGAAGCCTGCACTAGGTTACAAATTACAAATTAAACCAAATAAAACCTTCCTACTAGAAGAATAACACAGGCAGTCCAATGGAGTTAACTGTAATATGTGAATATGACCATTTGTTTAAATTTGTTCCTGGTTAGATGCTTTAGGTATAAAAGTCTTTTATACTGAACAGCACAATTGGGGTTTTCCTCATTGTGTCCTGCTGTTCCCCTGTTGTTCCAATTGTGTCCCAAAAACTTGAACTCTGTATGAAAAAGAAAAATTAAATGACACCCAGAGTTCCAATGTTGCATATATTCAATTATAATGCTATGGATGCTAAAGCAGAACTTGAGGATTTTCCTCAGGGACACGTAACATACCTCATTTCACTGACTTTATGGTACTAAAATGCATGTGAAGCGCAAGCAAAGATCTGAAACCCTCCTGCAATTAGTACCCCGAAAAACCCTAAAAATAACCTATCAGCAGCCCAAAGAGAGAGTGGGGCAAGACTGCAAGCCCCTGCTGCACCATGCTTTGTATCCCGGGAACCGGCTTTGCTCGGCCACTGTCCCGCTACCTCAATGCAAAGAAAGGATTTAAGCTCTGGGTGTTCTTAAAACAATGAGGATGATCCCAACCCTCCCTTAGAAATAAAAAGTGTTTCAGAACCCAGCAGAGGACTAGATAAAGGACTGGATATTACAGTGGAAAAAAAAATAACAAAAAATCACAATTCACAGCGCAAAGGAGAACAAAGTGTGGACCTTGCAGATCACAGAGGCAGCAGCACCACTGTACCAGCAAATGGTTTCTGCTTTACCAAAAATGAGGAGTGAGGAGATTTTAAATCAGGCCCACTAGCAAATAGCCTAAAGAGGTGAGAAATCACTGGAGTTCCTTTTCATTACTTCAGATAAATTGAATTATTGACCTTATCTTCTTCCTCTCCCCTTCCCTCAACATCCCCAAGCACAAGCCCCCGGAGTATCCAGTGGCAATATTATGTTAGCAGTCATCTCCTGCAGCGACAAAAAACTCTGATAAAGATGCTGCAACTTGGGGCACGTGCTGTGGAATATGAAGTTTGGACCAAAAGAAGATAGTATGGGAAAGGAAGAAAATAAATCAAACCTGACACATACTATTTTTCTGACATGAGGACATGGCACGTGACGGAGGGGGTGGGGGGTACCCCACTCACTAAAGCAGGGAGTGCATCGTGCTTAAGTCCCACATTGGGCATCTTATTTATTTTCTGTCAGCGATGACAAATAAATAGAAAGGCCTTCTCCTGATGCCCATGTAGATTACAAAAACACTTCAACTGAATTATCGGTGTTTCAGAGAAATGTTGCGTTTGGTGGTATCAGATAAGCAGGGAGCCATGGGCTCCATGACGGAGGTGCCGTGGACCAAAGCATTGCGTGCACCACGTGCAGGAGGTAGCGCTTGCGCAGATCTGAAGGATGAAGGGGAAATCCCCAGCTTGGTCTATCACGGGAAGGGGCGACTGCAGGCATCAGAGGAAATGGATGCTTCAGCACATGAGGATGAGGGACGGGACACTGAGCTCATCTACTCTGGCCTCATCCCCAGCACAGATTATTTTCCCCGTACTGGTATCTGTTTGACTGAACTACCAAAACGTGGGCAGAAGAAGACAACTGCTTCTCCGGAACAGATGAATAATGGCTGGAGAAAACCGTGCCCCTTTACATGCATAATGCAGCCAAAGCCATATGGCACAGCTTCTCGCAAAGCCTGGGTCCCCAGTGTAAGGAAAGCCACGCTCTCATCCCAGCATACATGCAAATTACAGCCTCTACTATGAACCGCAGCATTTCGTGGGATTTACAGAGAACGCTGTCAGGTTTTTTGGGAAGGGAAGAGAACTTTAGTTTTTGCCAATGCAAACAGCTGGCTAGACCATGCTTTGGTTTTGCAAAGATCAAGAAGAGAGTAAGGCAGGATTCAGCTCCCAAAACATACTTAAATTGGCTTTAAGAGGTAAGGATTTACATGCCAGTTGCATTAGCTGATAAAGAATATAATCTGTTTCCACTCACTAGGGACAACCTCCCTTCCCTCCACCATTCTCCCTTGGCCTGCAAAACCAGACTACCCACAGGTCAGGGCTCATTCCAGAGCTGGGGCCAGCCCATCGCACCCTGCTGCCAAGGAAGTGGCAATATTTTTTAAAATGCTGCACTTTAAAAGATAGATACAAACATGTTAAAAATACTCCTTAAAATCAAGGATGTGGAAATCCAAGCAAACTTCTCCTTCTGTTGTGGACAGTGAAGTAGCAGCATGTATTAAAAAACAAAGCTGGGGAGGAGGGGGGGGAGGGGAAATCCCCCACAAAATTTGCTAACTGGTTTACTGAGAGTAGAGCATTGAGTTGCACATTAAAAGGAATGCCATTTCTATATGCTTGAAATCATCTGTATAGAGCAATACATCACCGCTCCTTCGCTTAGATGGGAAAAGAGTCAGAGCTCCACGAGGAACCAGCAGTAGCCTGAAGGAAAAAGCTACCAGTTATGCAATTCCTACCCATACACGTGCATACAGCCGTCTTGCCCGCACGCAGATGAGATTTTGTTCTGTTCACTTTGAATTTGCATGTCGTCTTTAACATGAAAAAGGCAGCTTGTCTGTATTTAAAAGATGCGCTAGCTATTCAGTAGCTCAAAAAAGGCAGACCATTTAATTAAGTACCTAAATCTAAATTCAGTAGGTCTAATTTAGCTGTTCAAGATCAAATAAGTGGACTCCAATGCACCTACAATACATATGTTCAGATACGTGCGAGTGCCAGTGCAAAACTTTAAAGGAGGTTGAAAGCTGGGGACTCAGTCTCTTACATTCTCTATTCTCTTTCCCTTTCTTAGTAATAGGATGTCAAATTGTTAATCAAGATTTTGGTTCTCCAGCTAATGCTTTTCCCCCCTGTCGTAATTGCTGTCTAAAATCATGACTGCATCATAAACGATACTGCAATGCTTTGCATTGTACTTTTATGTTAAGTTATTATCAATACAACTTATATACAGAGGATTAACTACATAATATATATTTATTATTCCTCGGTGCAGAAATTCTATCGATTTCTTTCCCATCCAGTGTACACTACTTGACTGCAAACCACCAGGTTTACAATGGGATTACACAAAATCTTTCTTACTCTACCTTAAAACCCCACTTTTCTTTTTATATCGTAGCAGATTTCTTACAGTCAGTATGAGTCTCTCATCCCATTAAGTAACAGCAGAGAAAGATAAAAAACAAAATATCCTTCATTTTGTCCAAAAAACATGAAGAATAAACACCCGCTGAGGCTCCAACACAGAAACCTGTGCTTAATCTTAAGATTTAAGTGTGTATCTTAAATTAAGCATATATTGTAGCACTTCAGGTGACTTACATGTGCTTCAATCTCATGAAAGTTAAGCAGAAGCTTAAGTGCTTTTTTGAATCAAAGGCTCTGCCAGGTAGACTCTGCAAGACTAGCGAGCATCGTCTTCTGACACCATCTGTACTTTTATCCTGTTGGAGGTAACTGGCACTCCCACCTACGGAGCAGCAGAGGTGAGCAAGTACCCGCCTCTTGGGCACCTCAGTTTGTCATATTAGCCAAAACTCCCCTGAAAATCCTTGTTTTGAACTCGAGGCCTCGTCTTTCAGGCCCCAAAGACCCACTCAATCAGCACACAGCAAAGGTTTTGTCTGCTTCTTTAATTCTCAAATCCATAAGCCTAGTAAGCTGGTTTGGTCTCCAAACAGTAGTAGTACTAATAGTAATAAAAATAAATGACAGGAGAGTGCACGCATTGAAAGGTGCCACAAAAATGGTATCTGGATGGTGAGGGGGAGCCAAGCACTAGCTCACAAGAGTGGTTCAGGTGAGGTTTCCCTGATGGAGCCATCAGCGATGAGCAGCAAACCCATGCTGGCATCAGGATCACTAGGTAATGTGTCCCCATTGTGGAGTTTGCTAATCCCAGGTTTGCCAGGCCACCGGCATCATGTCCTGCCATTTGCAAAGGAGGTGTGAGATCCCTAGGAAGCTGCTGACACTGTCCACCTGTGAGCACCTCCAAGGGAAGACCATCTAAGATCCACCTTAAAGGCTCAAAAGCTTACACATGCACACACACCCTCCCATATCAGAGAATGGCTCTCACCATCAGGCCCCTGCTCAAGAACAGTAAAAAAAAGGCAATTTACAGACTTTTGTGCTGTTTTTAAGAACCAAAGGCTGGAAATCAATGTCAAAGAAGCACCATCCTTGCCAGAAACATAGCATCACCAGAATGTGGAGAGCAGAGGGAGAACCAAAACAACAAAGCCCATCTTTCCCCTCCCCAGACTCCTGCTACTCCATGAATAAAAAGGGAAGAGAGAAAAGTTGTCAAGTAATATCAACATAAGACGCCACAGGTAGTCATCAGATATTCTTTCAGCTGCTTACCAGTGTGGCTCCTTTTATGTACCATTAGCACATTGGGCCCAATGCAAACCATGCCACAGACGTCACATTTCAGTTTACCATTCGGAAGCCGGATTCCTCCCTCGCTTGATAGCTCCTGGATCTTTCTGTTATCCGCCATCTCGTTACTCTCAGTGAGGGGGTCTTCCAGACTGCTTCCTTCATCATGAGCCCTGATCTCATCTTCCTGACTCAAGGGCTTCCTGTCACATTCCTCATCACTTTGCATTTCTAGCTTTACTGAATTTGCTGAAATAAAAATAATAAAAAAAAATAATTAAAACCGTGTATTTCTAAGTTCCCATTTGCTAATATCACGATAAATGCCTACTATTATCAATATTAAAGCACAGCCATGAAGCTCAAATCAACACGAGGGTCTCATGGTGGTGACAGCACCACAAGTAACAACTGCGTATTTCTTCAAGGCCTTTTTTTTTTAAAAAAAAAAAAAAATTGCTAATTTTTATTCCTATTTTACGTCTTATAAACTAAAGCACAACATGATCCAGAAACCTACCAAAAGCAGGCTTAAGAAGTGACCTGCTTCTCAGCTTGAAACGCAGGAGCCCCCTTCCTTTCAAGGAGCCTAAGTCACAAAAGCAAAGGACATCGCCAAAGCTGCTTCCTCCAGGTCTCTCCTGCCTAGTGCTCCAAGACACAGGGTGTCCAAAGACAGGATACTGCGCTGCCACAGCTCACAGAAACAAGCACCCTTTGCAGGCAGGATTGTTCAAAACGCAGGGAACTAGTGAAGCTGGGCTTGTGAGCTTTGTCAGTAATTTCCGAACCACACTGCCTGCGTGGGCAGGTTTCCTGACGGAGGGAAGGCCAATCTCTGCATGAGCCTACAGTGCTTTTTTGCTACCATCTTCTGATTCACGTAAATGGGACACTACCAAGGCAAACAGGTCTCAAGCGAGACCTACACTGCTGGCTTATTTGTATTTGCAAGTGAAATAAGCGCAGTTGAAGATCTTTCATATCTGCCTGGTTAGACTGATGAGCTCACAGCTGATGATTTCTGTGATCCTTGGGTCGCAGGACAAACCTCCTCTAACCAGCAAGAACTTGTGGGATCAGCAAATCTTTAAAGAAAATGAACGCATCAAGCTTTTTTATGTAAGTCGGTGCAGGTGCGTTCTAATCACCAGACACCCCCATTTCAATGCCTCAATGGTTGGCTGAAACTGCTGAAAGGCCTGTCCCAGAGTCACACTCTCCATCCACCCTGTCAGCCAGAAGGCAAGCCCACGTGTCCGCTTCCCTAAGCCTTGATCCTGCTGAGGGGTTTAAAAAGGAGGTGATTCAGCCTTCATATCTAAGCAGTCTTTGACCTCTGTACTAAGGCCATTAGCACGAGCGTCAGTGACAGCAGTAGACCCAGAGTGAAACCGCATGCCCTGGGCCTGGCCAGTGTCCCTGAACCCCAGCCAGGCGTGCTCCAGAGCACCCGCCCAAGGGGACCCTGTCCGGGAACTCAACGGGAGACTTCGCAGTAAATGTGTCTGATCGCTGTGAGGCATCACCGTTTTAAACAGCAGGCCTGGAAATGTCAGAAGAACAAACCCTACTACTTAGACTTCCTTCTTCATCCTCCTTTCTCCTCCGTCCCCAGAATTTACAGTTAAAGAAAACACAAGGTTCAGAGACTGATGTTGATGTTGCAACTCTAAATAACTGCTGTTACTCCTAGGCAAAGCATAATGAACAGGGCAAAGGCACCAGAGACCAAACAATGGTAAGATGTTGCTGCTGTTTAATCATAAAATTGTTGAATCACATCTTCCACTATTCATTGAGGCACTAATGGGAGCCGAGGAATGAAAGTACTATTACGGCAAAGCCCATCCACAGCGAGGACACAGCCAGATCAGATCACAGCAGACTAGTATCAGCACAGGCATCATCATCAAAATGGTCCGTAACTACAAAATATTTGAGCACTTCACTTATAGAAGGGAATTGGTATTTTTGTTGCCACAGAGATGCATTTATTGTTTAAAAAAACCCAAAATACGACCAAACAACAGCACAGACTGAGAGCCTGACTGTGACCTGGTCCCAGCCGGTTGCCCGGGGGCAGTGTGCGGCTGTGCTGGCCTGGGCGCAGGATGGCCATCCCCAGCTGCACCCGGTGTGGTGGAAGAGCACAGTCCCCTGGGGACGGCTCTCTGCTCCCCAGTGCTAACCCTGGTACCAACAGCACGCACAAGGAAACACACAAATGAAAGTACCTTCTTGCTGGCTGTGAAAAAGGTGCCATAAAGTTTATGTAATTGCAAATCATCCCCCAAGGACACAAAACATTTTTCTCAATAGCTCCTTCTGCGAGGCCACCACCACCTCCTCAAGGGGAGGAAGAAAGGCAGAAACAGGTCAACAGGAGGCTGTTTGCATGGCAAGTGCAAGGGGGCCTGCCCCACCAAGGCAGCAAGAGAAGCAATGGGAAGCCATCCTACACTTGCACAGAGCCCAGGGTGTATGGTGGGCGGCACTGCCATCGCCAGCCTCGTGACCAGGAGAACGCACCCTCAGTGGAGGGGCTGAGGAGAAGGGAGGATGAATGGGATCTCTGCCAGCTCCATGGGCTGGCAGGGAGAAATCTGAGGTCCTAGTCCCACCTCCCTGTGGAAAGCAGACTTTGGTGATTTATGGACAGCCCACTTTCAGAGCTAAGGAATGGCAGTTCCCTCTACTAATAGCAGCCTTTTGGGGTATTCAGCAAGTCTGAGAATGAAGCTTGAATAAATGGTTTGCTGTCTTCAGGAGCAGGATTTAATGCACTTGGCCACACAAGTAGCCAGGGTAGAGCCAGAAATAGTGCCCTGCGCTCCTCACCTAAATCCCTGGGTTGCTGCCACAAGCCTGCACACTCTCCATGTACAGTAATGCACAAACTAACTAAAAAAATTCATACCAATTGTGTACATGTACTAACGAGAGAGAGAAAGCCTTGTATCTCATGTGTCTTTTTATGTATATAATTTTTTGTCACTATTTCTCTGACATGGAATAATAAACACTTGACTGCAGTAAGTGCTGCGCACCACAAGTTCCCATTCAAGTCTGTGGACCTCTGCTGGCTCAACACATACGAAAGCAAGGCTGCAAGAACTTACAAACTGGAAGATGACTTACTCGCTATCTTGCCCTAGCATTTCTTTCTGCTGAACGATGGCTTTCCTCCAACAGGACAAATAGCACAACAAAACAGAGCGAGCTGTTTGCTGAAATGCAACCTTCCAAAACACACAGGGCTCCCAAACTCCCACTAACACAGCTCACAAAGCTCAAGTAATTCGCGTTGCATCTTTCACAACATCCCAGCTATTCTGCGGTTGTGCAGGCTGTTTACTCTTGTTACTTCCGTCACCTTCACACACATGAAGCACCGTTGTTGCTGTTTTCAGAAACCCTCTACCAGCTCTCGTTGCTGTAGGAAGGTTTCCTTCAGCTGGGACTAGTCACAGGTCTCCAAGGAGGGGAGCACTGGTGCAGCAGGGATCTCCTCAGCTCATTCCAAGGGCTTTGCTAATCAGGTCATCTCTGCTGCCTTACATCATACTAGTGTATATATTAGGCTTGTGTGGTAGCCTGCTTACAAACAGGCACTTAAATTGCATATAGTTTGTTTTCTCTGTTCTCAGCCAGCCTTTGAAACTACAATCATTTTGTGGCACTGTCTTTGTTTTCACCTACAGCCACAAACTCAGACAGTATAATGAAGTCTGCTGCAAAGAAAAAAGCAATATTCAAGGGATGTTTATGGCTACCCTGCATCGTACACAAGTCTCCACGTCAAATTTCACTCTGGGTTCCCTTGCCTTTCTTGTTCACGTGCTTGGGAAAAGTGGCAGGCTTTCTCATTCCTTGGCAAAACAAAGCATAAATAAGTAAATGGAAAAAATTTTTAAAGTTTTTGGCACTTTTCCTAAAAATCACAGCAAAAGAGATAGCAGGGATAAACTGTAATCCAGCCCACTGCCAAAGCACAAACTTGAAGTCAAACCATTTCCCTCCAGTTAATACTTTCCACTTTTTCCCAGTCCAGCACAACACCTTGTGGGGAAAAAAAAAAAGACGAACAGCCACAAAAGCTTCTACCTATGAACACGGAGCTAATGGCACATATTCGGCAGACCACACAGCAAGGTTTCTCTACTTCTCCCCCCCCCC
>VZSF01001726.1:686882-743664 GCA_013398295.1 Chionis minor
TCCTCCCCCCCCCCCCCCCCCCTTTGTTTTTTCAGAGCACCAACCAGATGATCCTGAATCACACTTTATCCTGGTCAAATTGAATACAATTATTATTAATGTCTCATAAGTGCTAATTAAACTACACTTCTCTGTTAAACAGTATTTTGGCAATTTTTCAGTATCAGAATATTTCCTTCACTCACAAATCAGCGTAGCTACAAACCAGAAGTTGCAAGATCCACCCAAGAAAAATATTCCTAGTATTTTATCCTCTGTCATGGAAATGTTTCCCTCAAAAGTGTGATCTGGGAGAAAAACCCTCTCCTGTCTTGCTGAGAGACTTCATCCCCAGGTGGGGTGTAAATTAAAGCACAGGTCATCTTTTTCTTAAGTGAGCAAGCTGGACTACAATTCCCACCACAGAACAAAAATCCTTCTGCCCAACACACCAGGGACCAAGCAGCAGGACTGTGCCCCTCTGTCTCCTCCATTGTCTGCTGTCCTAGGTTGTTGCTTATTTTATCTGTGGCCTTGGAAAACCAGGCTAGCCACTGTCACCAAGGGTTTGTGGTCTCCAGCTAGAGGTTAGCCTTTCCTGGCAGCAGCCATGCACCACCAGCCTCTTCCTGCTGCACCCAGAGGAGCAGAAAAAGCAAGCCTGACCCCTCAAGCCCTCCTACGCCTCTTCCCCCATCCCTCTCCTCTCGTCAGCAGGAAACAAAGCTTTGGCCCAGCTTCAGCAACTCATCCTTGAGGAGGCAAAATTCAAATCTGCCGCCCCCAAAGAGCCTTGGGGTGGCTCTGTGGGCGAAGACAGGAAAGGACATTTCGGGCTAACACGGACGCAATGTATTCTCTAACCAAACTCGCCTGGTAAGAGAAGGGTGGTGGTATATTAGTTCTCCTGGGGTCTGCTGCAGATTCCCCGTCCAGAACACAACATAATGTGATATTCAAAGCCTGGATAAATGTGCCTGCCTTTACCCCAGAATGCAAAGAAATTAAGTAATTGTTACTTCCCTCTGGAAAATGAGGCTGAGCTCAAACTACCGCAGCACAGTGACAGGCAGCTACAGCACAACCTTCTGCATATCTTCTTGTCAATGGTCAGTGACACCATCTATTTTAATCATGAACTTCTCCTAGGCAGTGGATTAATGACATTGCTAATTGGCAGCTAAAGACAAATAGAAAATGACCCAGCTTCTCGCATGTTTTGAACCTGGGTACCTAGTTCTTACACATCGCAAGACTCAGATGTGAGTGTTTCTATACTATTAAATGCCCTGTTTCTATACTATTAAAAGCACTCGGTAATGGTGAGTGGAATACAGTTAAGAGTTGGAATGGCAAAACAGTAAGTGCTTTGTAAAATGAAAATTAAGAACAGGGGGAGGGAGAACTCTTCCGTCTTGACAGATTTTGAAAATTCAAGGTAAGGAATGCCAAAAGCTGGAAACAATGAGCCCTTCCTTACTCTTGTTCAGTGTAAGAGCACTCTGGTAGCAAAAAGGGTCCTTAAAGAGGGTGTTTACACCACTCCAGAAGTGTAGTGAGACTTTAATACATGTTTAAACATACTTTCCTCCTGGAATAGTATAAAGGGGTCTTAGTGAAAAGAAAACTTCATCTTTGAGTTTCTTGTTGCTGGTAGAATTTGGCTCTTAATTAACGAGGCTTTCCAAGTCCATTTTAGCTTAATTGTGAGCTACTAAATGTGTAAACAAGGGAGCACTGACAAAATCTTCCCTTTTTAAAAAGGCACCCATACAAAGGGTGAGAATGCCAGCCAAGCAGTGACAGACCCAAGCAAGGAATCTGCTCTGTTGCTGCCCCATAGCCACAAGGGACTTGGCAAACAGGTTAACAGTAAAAAGTGAATTAGCTGGAAATTATATTTAGTTCCTGTGAAATGAAGAGGCCTCCCCTTCTCCTCATGCTGTGCTGGTGCAAAGCAGGTATTGCTCCAAAGCTGTGTAGGTGTGATGCTGAGGAATAAGGAGAGTCAGGTCTGCTCAAGGCACTGGCAGCACATCTGCTGCTTTGGGGTTGATAACCATGATCTTGAAGATCATAAAGATGTCTCTTAAATGACACCGTGGGCAATGCTGCCCTAACAACACTGTAATGGAAAATGTTTCAGTTGGAGGTTAGAAAGGTGTATTTCAAGGGAGCCAGTTCTGCTTTCACAGTAGCTTGAGGCTTTCTGGAGGCATAGAGGGAAGTGAAGCTGTATCTGGATGGAACAAATGAGGGTGAACATCACCTGCAAAGAAAGGGGAATTACCCAACTCCTTTCTCGATTCAAGCGACAAAAGCCTAAGCAGGGCCTCTTACATTACACACGGACATCCCCGATGCTGGGTGTCAAATTTGTTTATTGCAAGCTGTCAAAGATTTAGCTTTTGGCCACCGAGCAAGTGCAAATCTTAGATGGTGACACCATGTTGACATGGTGACCTCAGCAGGGTTATGTGTATTCATAACAGTTAAATCAGATCAAATATGTAATAACTAATAAAAAGGAGGGAGAGGAAAGATTAAGAAGCCTTGTGCCGAGTCCTTTTATGCATGCTACAAGTGGGATTCTTCAAGCCCACATGGAGGTGGTTAATACGCCAGAAATTCAGTAAGAAATGCTCAGCTTATTTAGGAATCCTTAGAAATTTTTAGTTTTCACATTGAAGAATCTTAGTTTAAGCATGCTACCTCTGAAGTCAATTTAAACTCTAAATGCAAGAGAATACTTATTTCATATCTTCTGGAGGTGGTGTGTGCAGTAAGTGTAGACTAACAGGTCTGTTACACCCAAGTTTAGTTTATATTAGGATGTGGTTGCATAGCTAAGCCAAGCTTCAGTCAGGTTTTAGCTGACACAAACCATGGTTGCCATATTCTAGATTCCCCACCCCTTCCATCTTTTATACTGGCATCAGTGCTCATGGAACCGCGTGGTAAACCGATCCGGTTGAAAACTGACCTTCCTGAGAAAAATCAACCATTTTCAGCTGGATCAGGCATACTCTGCCATCACAAGAACCAGCTTTGGCAGATGTGGAGCAGCACCCTGGATGTCACTGCATGCTTTCAGAAGCAATGGTTTTAACATACCAGGCGGCTTCTCCCAACCCAGCTGTCCACAGCCAGACACAAGGAATGAAGACTGCTACAGTGGAACCTGTGGAACAACTTTTATGCTCAAATGGCTATATAAGCTTATACAAATATTAAACTGAAAACACTACAGTTACAGTCGGAAGGGCTCCCATTTAAGTACACAGCATCCCAGCAAGCGCAGCATTAAGACCTGAAATTTCTTTTCTATCACAGGACGAAACTCTGATGGTTTCAAAGATTTTTGAGTCACATTCAGTTAAAACCCTGCTGAAGTCCAAAGGCTGAGAGGCTGAGTAAGGAGTGCCTTGGTGTAAGTAAGGATGGCAGTATCTGGACCAGAATTTGTCCCAGATGCCCAGCCTTTAGGCATGGCTGTTTGCTTACCACACGTCACCCATGCTGCATACCTCTACCTGGCAAGAATAAGAACTCCTGATTGAATATATATGATTGCTCAGTGTCGCAAGATTCCTCTCCAGAAGGACCTCAGGCTAAATTTCACCCACAAATGCATCTATGCAACTTGTACTTACACAAGTGAGAGTCATGTATTCATATCCCAGGGTAGGAAAAGTACTCTTCATGACCCATCCTCCCCCTCCTTTTTGCCTATACTTGCAAAGTAATTATGGTGCAACAAGTATTGGGCTTAACATAATACAAGGTTTCTGCCGATTTGCTATAGGTGCATGGAAGAGCTTACTCACCCCCATGTGCCCCTATCCATTTGCAATGTCAGAACCTGGTCCCTGTGAAAGATGAGTGGAATGCAGCGGTACTCAGCTTGGACTCATGGATTTTTCCCCAACGTCAAATTAGGAGCAATTGTTGGATACCTGTTTATTTGTTCTGCTACTTTTTGAGCTGTTTGGATGGGGTGAGAGGGAGCAGAGTTTTTCTTTTTCCTCTCCTTTTTCTGTTGCATGAAACATGCTTTTCTGGGCAAATGTCATCTAGCAAACTTTCTGCCTTTACGCAACACCTGGTCAGCCCTTGTGCTCCCCTGCTCTCTCCGACCACGTACTGTAATCGCTAAGATTTTCTGCCTTTGTCTTAATGACATTACGCTTGTTACAGACAGGCAGGTGATGTTGGGGAGGCTGTGGTGCATAGCAGGTGTTCTCCAGGGCCCCTTTTCATTGTAAACTTTTATTTCACAGTTACCGTGAACTGCAGGAGGCAGGGTTCAATGACGTGGGTGGTCTTTCACAGCCCTGTCCCTTGCCGATCTAAAGCAAGTCTCTTACTGTCTGCAACATGTATGTTAAATACAATCAGTCTCCTCTCCTACCACAGCTCTTTTTTACTTCAGTAGAATTATTTCTGATGCACACTAGAAAGCAGAGAGGAGGAAAACTAAAATCAGGCTCAGTTGTGTAATGAAACACTCTGTCTCTCAAAACATTAAACCATTAACACCTTTTTATTTTTAAGACCAGTTCAAATTCTAGTAAGGGAGCAGAAGAAACATATAGCCATTGAGCAATGACACAACATTCACCTCTAAGTGGATTTTCTAAGAGGCTGCTGAGAGCTCTATATGGCATCCAAAACTAGAAGTTTGCAATGGAAAATGCTGACAAACTACAGCTATATATGGATCATCTCTTATAAACAAAAATAAAGTGATTTATAACATCCATTTAAAGTGACCAAAACCTCATCGCTCACTCATTGTCATCTCTGCTTCTTAAAAAGTGTATGACTTCCTAAAATGCTTTCCAACATATGCAAAGAGTAGTAATTATAACAGTAATGATTATTTCACTTATAAGGAACTTTCCATTAGGGATCTACACTGTATTTGAAAATACATCCGACAAAGTTGTTCGAAGCCAATGGAATGACTTCCCTGGGTCTGGACCAGGTACTTTGCTTAATTTTCTGGCATTTTTACCACTAGAGACATTATTTTAGATAAGCGAAAGGCTTTCATTACAAAGTTACACCTTTGGGTCATTCACAGCTTTCAGGAAAAGATGTATTTATTTTTAATTATATAAACTCTAAATCATCTTAATGCAACCTGACCTAGCCATGTCCTCCTCCTCTAAAGGGAGGCACCTCCCCTGACTCATCAACTCATGGAAAATTATAGGATAAGCACCTGCCACAAAAATATTTTCTGTCTTTGTCACTGCATTGTAAAAGGAGATTAACAATAAAACCTGTTTTGTTTATTTATTTGAGTCAAAGCCTTGTCTGCACCTTTGGAGGCAGGTGGCTGATGCAAAGCAAGGGGCAGATTCCCCAGGTACAGGACCATTTGCAGCCCTGGATCGCTGCAACCATCTCAGCGTAGGGACTTCTCATCATGCACTTCACAGTCATTGCTGTGTTGGACTCCACTGTGATTAAAAGAAAAAAGGGAAAGCGGTTTTGCCTAACCACAGTACGACTGCATAAAGTTGAAGGAAAACTCTTAAAAGTCCATGTCTTTGTAAATGTTGAGTTCTGTCAGCAAGATGCTGCTTTGAGACATGTATTTTTACTTGAGAGAGCTGGAAAAGTGTACTTCCCTTACATTTTTTTTTCCCCTTTACTGATTTCAGATGGCCAATGGGGACCAGAATTTGGGGATCTGGGGTCTACAGAAACATGCTGACAGTTCAGAGACCTCAGCAGTATTAGATTCAGCACATTAAGGCAGGACTTAGAGCAAAAAAAGTTCACCTATATCTAAAGACGCACATGAAAGGGCTACCCTGAAAATCAGACATTGAAAGTATATTGTAAGGATGGCAGGATCTCGTTTAGTCCCTTAACTTTTCCAAATTTAAAGGACGGAACAGTTTATAATCATTTTCCACTTTCAGAAGTCACTTCAAGAAACTAAATCTGTTTAAATTCAAAACCTAATATAGTAAAAATGGGGGGAGGGTATCTCTGTTGCCTCCTTCCCACAACTTAAAACACACCAGCTATTAAAGCAGCAAGATATTTAAATGACTATTCATTCTGATTTTTTTTAAAGCAATGCTAGGCTTTCACCTGTATCATTATTATGTAGGCAGTGACAGATGGCAATGGAAAAATATAAAATAACTCTTAGAGTATTAACTTTTTTTCAGTACCGTATGTGTCAGATTCTTTAGCATAAATAAATGGCATTACACAGTCTCATTAAATCTATACATCTGTGTAGTAACTTGCAATTTATGGATATTTTCTGACACAATGTTCAAACCAACAGGTTTAGCTCACATGTTTCTTTTCTCACCATGCCATCTCCAAGTCACCAGAAAAGCAAACAAAAGCAAAACCCTACAGTAAATATTCCTAAAGAATTTTATGAGAAGATTTGCTATTCATCATCTACACATATTTAAGGGAATGAGAAGGAAAAAGAGAGTGGTAGGATCACAGAAGAAAGGGGCTGGAGGGAGTTAGCAAGTAAAACAGATAATTAGGTACCTAAAAATTTACATATCTAACAAGTAAGGAATGTTTCTTCAAGGTAGATTAAAACAATAAGAATGGGGACACACACATTTTCTTATATCAACCACTTAAACACCAAAAGCACCCACCACATTTTCACCACAGTACCCAAGAGCGCTCAACAGATACCCCCCATCGACTGCTCAAACAAGAAAGGACTAGGGATTGAAGGACCAAACCCCACGCTGAAACATTTCAGACTGCTGAGGAGGTCATACGATGCACCACCGTGCAAACAAGCTGAAAGATGCTCCAAGTGGCTTTGAGCACCACTCAGTAGTATTCCAGAAGAGTCAAGAAGATGGAGATATAACAGATTCATAGACTGAAGCACCTGATACTTCCTCAGTAGATACATACAGCGCTCTCCTGAATCCGCCCCATAAACTCAGCTACTCCGTGAAAACAAGGCGCTCAACCACCACATACAGCCATGCACACAGCCCCTCTTGATGGACAGCAGAACTATTTCATTTGTTTGTCTTCAGTTAGCTGTAAAGCAGTGTGTGTCCTTTGTTTTAAGGGGTTGAGGCTGGGCAGCATCAAGGAAGAGTCTTGTTTGCCTTGTTCTAGCTTCTGCAGCCCAGGTTACACGGGGAGCGAGCAGGGACACTGCTCCTCCTGGGCCACAGGGCCACAAGGAAGGTGGGGTGGGAGGCGAAGAGGACTGGCTCATATGCCTTGTCCCTACAAAGCTACCACGGAAACTCTCCCATGCTCACCTTCATTCATCCTTGAGTGGAGCAGGGAAGCTGCAGGGACCTCGAAGCTGCTACAGCCTGTCTCAGTTAAAGAGTCTCTTTTTGGGCATCAAGTTGTCTTTGGGAGCCCCCGCTTTAACACAATAGCCTGCTGGTTGAGGTTGGTGGAAAGGGATGCAGCACCACTCACTGTTGCTAAACATTCATTAAAGATGTCAACAAAAGATAAAAATCCGTAAACATAGCTGCAGGGACAGTCAAAGAACAAGCACCTGGCACAGAGGCACACAGCAGCCCTGCGACTTCATTCCCAATTGCTTTGTTTTAAAATGTACCTCCTTTTTCAAATCCTGGGATAGTGTCTTTGGAGATATTCTCCAAAGAGCTCCAACAGATCTGGAGAGCTGTTAATACCTCCAAAATATCAGAGTATCAAGAAACACTCCTGCCTGAACATCAAGCCATATCTTACAAACAAATACAACCCTCACATACACAACACATTCCCATTGGAAAGCTTAAATTTGGCATTAGCAGCAACTTCTGCATGTCAACCTTTTGTCTCCTTGGGTAAAGGATCTGTTGGGAGCTATTTACGTACTGGCTCTTTTCCTCTAGGAGGAGCTGGTATCTCTGCCTAAAATTAAGATTGCTTGACACTTCCTACGATAAGGCCCTGTTTTTTACATGCTTATCATTTTGCCAAAACCAATTTAGGCTGAAATTTGTGGGCAATATTTTAATTTTTTTATGTGAAACTGCAAATCAAACCAGTTCAACTGACTCTGACAAAGAGGTCAGAGAAACCCCTACCACTGGTTCTTAGCACTGAAGTAAGGTGATCGATGCCCATCCAAACTAACAAAGCCTGCTTTTATACAGATTTGTACCTTCAAGCCCCCTTTCCTCACAGTAATCGCCATTGAGGTACCTGCTGCCAAACAGAATGAGTAACATCTGAGTTCCACTTGCCTTTTTCCTCACTAACAACGGCTGACAATCCCAAGATGCTCTGACCATGCCCCAAATTTCATCTCATGGGTACACCTTTTCTATTGTGTGAGTTCAAGAAAAGTAAGACCCAGAGACACAAAATCTCACTGACATGCCTTACTTCGTTTTTGAGGATGGGTCATGTGCATTTAAAAGTCATTACTCACTGCAATGAAAAGAAGAAAAAATAAAAAATAAAAAAGAAATAATTTGGCATCCTAAGAGCCCCACTAAAGCTCTTTAAAGTGCATAATTCCATCACTATACTGTACATAGCACACAATCTCTGAGGGGTAATTATCCATGGATTGGAAGCCAGTGTGAATATACACACAGTCAGTCAATACGATGTTGTGCTTGCTGCTGCTTCTCTTTTTTTTTTCCCTTTTCTTTTTTTTTTTTTAAAAATCAATTTTAATTGTCGTGGATCTATTTCTGCTAATAAAAGAGAGTGAAGCGATTCTGGTCGGATAGATTTCTGGATACGGAAAATGAGTGAGCAAAACATGTGAGAGTACTTACTGTATTACCAGAAATATTTATAAATGGCTCTTCCCTCCCTCGGCTGGCAGAATATCAAAGCACTGAGGAAGCAGCACGGATGGCTTCTGAAGTGATGGAGAAAGCAAAAGTCTGCTCCTTCATCATCAACCTGGGAAAGCGATGCCACAGAGCTCTGGCAGAAGTCCAGACTGAACTGCTCTAACAGCAACATCTCCCCTCTTGTCAAAGGGCTAACGCTTATTCTGAGCACAAACTGTATTGGGAAGGATCACAAATGAACCTCTACAGCGAATATATACTGTGTCTATTGGGTTATGACTACATATAAACTGGAGACTGAAGTTGTTTTGTAATTCAGATGTGATTCCTGGGACTGTCAGTCATTCCAGCTGAGGACAATCCTATTCTCTGAAGGCTTGATGCCTATGTACACCAAGACCAACCTAGAATCTTTGGGCTTGACAGCAGTGCAGCCTTCTCTATAAAACACAGCACTATCACAATGCATTAGGTGTATTTAGAGCAGCAAAATAAAAATGTGGAGACGAGCACATTTTCAAGAGGCACACGGAAAATCATCTATATCCTTGTGCGAGAACTTGGCTGAGAAAGAAAGGACTCTGCACCGTGAGGTCTCTCAAGCAGGGTTTCTGCAGAGGTACACACACAAAACTGTACTGGGATGCAGATCCCTGGCGCAGACATGTGCTTTTGCAAAACTCATACCTGCACACAGACTAATGAGGCTTTCTAGAACTGGATTAGCCAAGTATACACTCTGAACTTTGCCTAACATTATGATTTGTTTCCGCATATCCCTCTTGTGCTAATGCACAGGCGTACAGGCAAACCGTGGTCTGCAGATTTACCTGGGGGCAGATGAGCTGCTGTGCTCCCAGCTGTCCCCGGGCAGAGCCAGGCGCTTGCAGTGACGGCCGGGCTGTGGGAGTGTCCTGAGCCTGCTTTTCATTCCCATCAGTGGAGAACTACAATAAGGTGCACCAGTTCCCAAGATAGTTTGTGCATGTGAAAACGCCTGGGGGTCCTGATTCAATGCAATACTTAAGCAATCACTGATCGTTAACGTTAAAGTCAACAGGACTTCGGTACATACATAGGTAATTACATGAATTCATCATTGGGCTGAGCAAGCATGTTCCAGCTCACAAAAGCAATGAAAGGACAACGTGCAGGAAGAACGAAAAGCCTTCAGGAAAGGATTAGTAGTGTCACAAGTTAAACATCTCCTCCCTGATGACATACAGGATCGGGTCAACGGTGCAGACAAGCGAGAACACTGTAGTATGAAGTTAGAAATCGTAATGGCCTGCTCAAAGTACTGCCTGTAGGAGCTTTTCAGATAACAAATGCGGAATACTAAATGTACAATAAGCTCTGTTTAATAGCTCTGCTGTATAGAAGTAGAGATTTTTCAGCATTTAACTGCACATAATTTCTATTCCGGATCTCCTACCTGGCTGTTTTAACTTACCTGGCAGATTTAAGTGTAAGAAATAACAATAAACTTATCTCTGTAATCAGCTTCCGAAACCCTGCAACTCTTGCTTTACTACGGTTCTAAAAATCATAACGTAGGAGGGCTATAACCTAATAGTGATATGCTGCCATTAACACTCTGCTGAATTACAACAAATAATGTAGAAGGACCTAAGCAACAACTCTGCCCCACTATTTTAAAAATAGATAGCAGTGGTTTCATGACAATATGAACACTTTTCAGTTATATAGTACTAAGTAACCTATCACTAGTTATAACCAATCTTGGGCTTTTTTTTAAAAAAAAGCATTATTTGAAAAATTGTCTTAATCCACACTAACTATACAAGTTCCACAGATGATTATGTCTTCTCATAAGTAGAGGAAATATCAAGAATTTACAGTAGGTCATTTGAGTATCCCTTGCTCACAGCAAGCAGAAAGTAGTTCAGCACCTGCTGAAATAATTGCCAAGCAAGGAAAAGATAAAGCTATAAACAAAATTTATTGGCTGTCTAGCAGACTTTACATTCAATTTTCTCTTGTCAAATTCTCATCAAATGTATGTACCTGCACAATTCTAGTTGCAAAGGTTATGATCAGAACGGTGTCAGATTCAACTACCCTGGTGCCAAATTTGATCTGAAGGGTTCAGGAAGGCAGTACGCATACTCCCAGGCAAGACATATAATTTTATATATCACATACGATGCTTCATTTATCTGCTTTCATGTGCATAGTGGATCCATTGATTTCCTTTCATGTTCCTGAACATTCAAAACCACCACTACTCATGCATATATGCTAAACAGTTTTTGCAGAAAGTGACTTGTTCATATAAGCAATGCCTCATTACTACTCTGTTGTCAAGTTTCTGGCCTGGGGCTTTGGGATCATTGGCTTCCTTAAAGATACCATCAACAGGGGATTCTCACCCTAGGGTAAGAATAAAGCATCTACCATGAGGTAGAGCCCGAGATGCTTAAAACTTGGAGATTTATTTTAGGCAGTTGCACCCTGCACACATGGAGGTGGAATATTCCAGTCTTCAACTTTCAGTTCGGGTGGGAGACATAAGGCAAATAGAGTTTTTGTAGTGACTACTGAAGACAAAAAGAAAGAAATAATCATATGGGTCAAACAAACAGAAACATTTCATTTGCTATGAAAATAATTTGAGTTGACTTGAGACATTTATTTGAGCAAAAAGAAAATAAAACATTTCTGAAGTTGTATAACCTCCCCCTTTCAAGTGCTGGCCTTTTTGAGCTGAAATACATCATTTTGAAACAAACATGGAAATGTTTTCTACTTTCAAACATCAAAAGCGATTTCAATGTTGCTGAAGTGTTTTCTCCCCAAACATTTTCATCTAACTTGACTCAAATTTCATTCTAGTCCTGCTCACAAGCTGCCTTTTTCAACAAATTTATTACTTGTCATTTCCACCTAGCGGTTTCCACAGTAAGCTCGCTCCCAGCAGGCTGTAAGGATGCAAACCAGTCTTGAGCTAGCCTTCTGCGCTAGGAACTAGGAAAGCACTGAACTCATTTCAATCAAGGAATTTCTGCAACAGGCATTGTTAAAAAACTAGCTCAAAAAAATTTAAAAAATAAAAATTCAGACATTTGAAACCTGTATATGTCCTTAACTGTATGATGGCATAGTTATGTAGTATTTTGGAGACCGAAACAGCTGTGCTTCCCATCCCTTTCTTCGTCACAGATGCTCAATTTGGACGCCTTCACTGTGTTCCTGGTTGCCCAGCCATGACATGGATATAGGAACTCTGCAGTCACTACACTTTCATGGATCCTGGAGCCAAACCCTTTGCTGAGTCTGGAATTGAGCCAGCTGAAAAATAACCTGAGGTGGGAAGGGGGTTGCTGATAGAAGTTTGAGGGCGGGAACAAACAGAAAGGGGAAAGAGTGCCTGCATATACCTGTGTGAATACTGCTGTCCCCAAATGCAAGCTGCAGGCTCCTCAAGGACCCAGCTTTCATCTCCTGCAGGCACTTTCTGCCTATTACGAAGTGCAAGTCTGGGTTCAGCTCTAGCTCTGCTCCCAAACACAGGTGAGACCAGGGAAGTCAGCACGAGGCTGCTATAGATACTCCAGTGCCTACCTACATTTATAAAAACACCTCACTTCTCTGGGCCCTAAACTTCCACTCAAAATCAGTTAAGGCACTTTCATAAATCTTACTTGGCATCTAGTTGCATCCTTAGGTGCCTGAACACACATTTAAACAGGAATCCAAATCTCTTTGCAACTCAGTTCATCTACAAAATAGAAGTTGTAATTCTCTATCTTATGGGGGTTCAGCGACAGTAAATTGATTAATGTTGGAGATCAACGCTCATGTGCTGAAGTCAATGGAAGCAGAAACAAATCCTAATTCAGTGTAAGTGACATACACTGCTTACAGGAATCCCAGCATTTGCAAAGCCAGTGCCTTCTCTGTCAGGGACAAGATACATCTGCTTGCAAAGAAACTTGTACAATTTTCACTCCGTATATTTTGGCTCAAGCTAGTAGTAGCAGCCTGCCTCTTTTATGAGTCCTTCAGAAAAAAAAAATAAATCTCTGTACATCCTTTAAGTTCTCGACTGTTCGGTTCAATGAAATTGATGCAGAAAAACTTGGAATGTAAATTCAAGTGACAACTGAAGTTTAACACAGGCTGCAAGAAAAAGAAAGGCATGCAGGGCTTTGCATATGTTTGCACAAAAGCGAAATTGTTAAAATGAGTGGGAAGAAATTTCTAACGCTAATGTCTTATAACATGACCCCATGCCAGTTGAGATGTCTTTCACAAAGACCACATCACGTGCTGTTGATTCCATGACTCATTATTTCCAATGTTAAAAGAAAATCATGGCTGGATACTATGCTACGAAGGAAAATTAAATTGTGTCTCTACAGTAAGTTTTTCTTATATTGCAAACAGAATACGTTGATTAAAAAAATTCCAGAATCTGGATGTTAATTTAATGAAAAATAGGTCATTAATAGTAATTCGGCAAGCAAAAGTAACTACATCTGCTAAAATAATATCTACTTGAAGAGACAAGGAACAAAATCCTATTTAATATTTAATATATATTATTTTCCCCCTCTATAAACACAGTGCCTGACTAGCACTGGCTTTGAAGAGGGGTTGCATTATACAGAAAATGTCAAGGCTGTCATTGAGAAAGTCATGAAGACGAGGCAGATTCTGACTCAAGCAGAGGGAAGAACCCTACCCCCTTTGGGGTCTACAGTAACACTTTGAGTGCTTGCTCAGGTTGACCGAGGCCAAGCTCTCCATGGCACCGCTACAGCCTCTACCTTCTAAGCTGGCAAGGGTGTTGATCATGCCTCTCTTTTCATCAGAAATTCCATCTGGATTTTAGAGATCTTCTCAATTTAGATCTCATCAAGACTTGCACACATCTGCAGAGAGCTTTGATTTCTAGACACCAAAGGCTTCCAGCAGGAAAAAAGCTTCTCTGAATAGTTTCCCACCCACCCTTGCAGCAAGACTGATAACAGTACATTTGTGCATGTGCTTTTGGATAGACAAGGTACACACACATATATCTATATGTACACACATCCGCTTCTGCTGGTGAAGCTATGCTCTCTTCTTAGCTTGGGTCTGGATGTCTTTGCTTGAAAAATATCACTGAACTCATCAGAATACTGTCCACCTTAGAGAGCCTAGCACCACAGATTTTAATGAGAAATTGCCTATGCTGATAGGTTTTTTTTCTACCATATCTTTACCTGCTGGCTGGAGAATTTAGGTGCAGGAAAGAACATGGATGGCAGCTGGATACCAAACATCATCGGCCACTGGCGAGTCAAGCAAATGGCAGGACTGAATGGAATGGATTTGACCCAGAGGTTAGCAACCTTTCAAAATACCACACGTGACCATTCCTTAAATAGATTAGATGGCACATTCTCAGCCAAACACAAACCAGAAAATGGGATTGTTATCCTCCTATTTGCCCTCTTTTTGGAAAAAAGGGACGGCAAACTTTCAACCTTCTTAAAAAGGCAGTGAGGTTTCTGCATTCCTGACCTTTCACTTGCAGAGGGAATGCTGATTTCTTGCTGAGCTATGGCTCTGATCATCCTTGCCAAAGCTAAGATGTACACGAGCTGGCTTACCCTTGTTTCCACTGGCTGCTGGAGCACGCCAAAGAGACCATGTGCCCTACTGCCTTAAGCACTGAGCCAAGCAACGTGATACTTTTCAGAACCCTATATAGCACTTTAAGAGCTGTATAGAAGAGCTCAGAACAGGATGACATAGAGGGCAGTAGCGCAGGGAAATTGAGAAATGTCTTCTACTTTGGCTGTGAAACAGATCAAATGGTCAGTTCTGAAGTGGGCACGATAAACTCCCTAAATTTTTGGAGTCAAAAGTTAGTTGAAAGACTGGAATAACACACAGTAGGAAGGGAAAGTGGATGTGATCACCCACAGACAAAAAAAAAAAAAAAAAAAGGTTATTCAAGCATTGCAGTATGATGATCATGCATTGCAAACGCCTCAGTGAAGTTAAAATTTGCAGGCAATACTGGAGACCTGAGGTTTCAGCATTCACAAGGTAGGTCAGCTAACTGAAGCACTGCATTTGTCTGTGCCATTTCTCCCAGCAAGCCCAACAGGAGGCACGTGTGCTCAACTGCTACATCTAAATACCCAAGTTACTGTCTGAACAGAATCACTACAATCCCTTCCATCAGACCTGTGCCTACAGATCCTTAACGATGCCAGGGTCCCTTCCTGCCCAGTGCTGTTTTACCCAGTGTAAGAAAAAGGTGCAACAGAAAGTCAGGAGACCTGTATTTGCAGTGCCCATTTATCTATGCTGTTATTTAGTGTAGTGCCCAATACATGCCACAGTCCTATGATTCTACTTCTGAATGAATAAAAAGGAATCAGAGTTTCATTTTACAATCATTGCAGCATATACCTGGGATGCTCTCTGCCAATATCAGCACAGACAGACCGTATCTTCAGGCCTGAAGAGAAGAGAATTTGGCCCAAGATGTTAAAGGGTTATTTTAAGGAATGCTTTTTTTTTTTCCTCCTCTCTCTCTCTCTCTCTCTCCATTTGTTTGTTTTGGAATTGATACCAGGAAAAAAAAAATGTAACTAGGAAACAGAATACATAACTGCCTGAGGTGATGTACAAGAAGTTTCTTCGCATTCTCTGACTTTTTCCTGGTTAAAACCAGTTTGCCTGGGGATGGGCCAGCTCAGTTTCTGCTTCTCCTGCTTTCCCAGCATTCCACAGACTAATATGACCTTCATTAACTCAACACAGCAACTGGATCCAGCTAACAAAATCCAACACATGTAGGCACTTGTCCCCCTCGTCCTCAAGGGTAGAGAAACAAGGATATAGTTGTTCCAAAACTGGCCTTGCCATTTCCAATCCTTATCCTTGCACAACAGATGCTATCAAGACTGCTCGTTTCTGGTCAAAGGCTGCAGCAGCTTCTCTGCACCCTTTCTCCTCGCTGGATTAACACCCAGTTGCTGTCTTAAGGAACTGTGGATCTAGTGAGAGTGCTTCATGAAAAACAGGTTACAACAAAGGATAAATAACTAGTAGCCAGCTCTATACTTGTGTTGGCTGGGTGTCAGGGTATTTGTTACTGAGAATATGGACTTGTCCCAATTTAAAAAAACAAAACCAAACAACAAAGCCAAACCAAGCAACGACAGAAAGCCTCAGAATTGTAGCAATCTGGACACAATTTGATGAATAAGGGGGCAGGGAGGAGGGAAAGATCTAGTCAGTCTGCAAAACTACATATCTGGAGATGCAATAGAGATAGTTGGGAATGCACTGAAGATAACAGACTGGCCTCATATTTCATTATTTATTCAAACTTTCCATGTTTTCAGCAGAAATTCCACTAAAAAAAAAAAAAGTCCAGTAGCTACCAGTAGCAGAAAGCAGGACACTATGATGAGCTAAAATAATAAAAAAAAAATCTCTGTACTGTTCACACTCAGGACCAACACATATGAGCCCAGACTTGGCAGCGGCAGGTCTTATATGCTGCCTACATCCTGCTGCCTTCAACAAAACTATTTTTCTGAATTCGCAGGTTAGTGAACTTGGACGCTGCACCTCATCTACAGCAGAGAACTACAGTACATAGAGGGACTGCATTATTTTATTGACTATTCTGTTTGTCAGGCTGTACCATTACTTCTGACAACCTTACAAATGCTAAATTGGATCTTAATCCACAAAGGCTCCTTCAATGAAACCAGCCCTTTGCTGGCTGTGCTGAATAGCTACAGACCCAGATGCAGATGCTTAAGAGCCTCTGGGCTCTTGCTCTAGAGCATGTTGCTCCAGATGAAGCCTAAAGCCATTCTGAATCAATTCAGCTGTAAATAAATATCTGCTTTACCTGAGACAGGGAACCAAAGGCAGCTGGGTGTGATGCCAGTTGGTCAATTACTTGAGGAGACAAAAACTGGCACACCTCCTACTCAGAGGCCATGTAAGAACAAGGAAGATCCTGGACGTACTTCTGACCATAACATCCAAGTGTAAGCGCTTTCCAGACTGTGACCCTTTCCCCTCTCCTTAAAAGTCACAGACTAAAGAACCAGAACAGAGATGGGCAATGGGAGATGGTGGAGGAACAAGCCTGAAAGAAGTGTTGCATAAGGAGTATTAGGGTTTTAGAGGGGTTGGTTAGTTTAGTTTGTCAGCTCAGCAAAGTAAGCAGAAAAAAGTGAAAGTGTTCCATATTTATAAAGTTCAATAAATACTCCTCAGGATTTTGCTCCTCCATAAGAATTCCAGGTACCACAGTATTACCAGAAGGAATAAAAAGTATCATCAAGCTTGTACACCAGTTGCTATGTCTCTGTTATTTGAGCAAACGGAGAAGTCTGACATTTTTATCCCCAGTTTAATCTCACACATAATCATCTGGTGGTGTGTGTATTTAAGCAAACTCCTCACTATAGTGCATATGAGTTCCACTAGCAGACAGCACCCTAGATGATGCTACAAAGATCATTACTGTTATGAGCACATACTATATCAAAACAACCACTGTATTTAAAGTAACCAACATGAGAGATGTCCTTGCCATACTCAAATTACAGAATGGTTTTGTACATACAATCCCATCTGTCTTTGTCCTTCCCCATGGTGAGTTTAACTATCACCTCACCATTTACTGCTGCGAGGGCAAATTTATGCCACCTAGTTTTACACATCTAACAGCTAGTTAGCCAAGTCTCAGCTAGCACTAAGTTCCCTGTGAAGTCAATCCAAATAAATAAGCATCTCCAGAGGGCAAATAATTTCATCCCATCTGTTCTGCGAGATGGTGATTTCTGGAGAAGCCTCCAGAATAAGATGAACGTACTAGTTTGGACTAGCTATCTAGCTTCTACAAGGCTGAAGTGCCTCAAAATGAACTCCACGTGAACAGGACTATTCAGTGCAGAACTTCACAGATCCTTCCACAGAAGCTGGAAAATACTTCAGTTGAAACCATTTTATTACTACTAAGACAACAGTCTAAATCACCTTCAGAGCAAGTCATCATTAGTAGATATCAGGTAAAGCTGGACCATATTGATACGCTGTCCCAACTTCGGGGGCGGGTGCTCAAATTGCCTACCACCACCCCCATTCTACTTTCTTGCCTGTTTTGTCCCTTTAAAAATCCTAAAAGGACATGGCTTGCTCATGCCTTCATTTCCATGTTTTCCACGTGATGTTGAAGTCAAGTTCTTACAGTATTATAAACCCTGTCTGGATTTGAGAAAGTTTTAATCAGAGTATTTTGTGTTACCGGAATTTCTTATACCAAATTCCCTTTTACAGATCACAGATTAATTTATGCCAGAAGGAATCTTGCACTTATTTTAATTACTTCATTGATTCTTGGAAAAAGAAATACAAACTCAAACTGGAAGGGGGGATAATATGCGCGTGTCTTCCACATACAGTCAAAGTCCTTCCAATGATGCTGGTTTTAATAATACCCAAGATCTACTCTTCTGCTCTATAATGGTAAAAACCAGACTCTTTTCTCTCCCCTATTTCCATGGGAGAAGCAACTACAGACAAACAGCAGGAGCGAAAACACAAGGAGAGACACACTCACCTACGAAAGCTTTCATATAGTACAACTTTGCAATGAAGTTACAAGCATTCGTGCAAAGCATCCTATGGTGAGCAGATCCTACCGTTACATCACTGTGAAACGAGGACAGGAAAACTACCAGTAACAAAGAGGGTAGAATGGTTTGTGAAGTCCAGAGTCAGGTAGGATTCGGACACATTAAGAGGTTGTTACGATCTTCAAGTCTGACCTCTCTAACCACAGAGCTTCTCCTATCAATGCCTGAGCAGAAGCCACAGCTTGTTGGCTGTTACCTTTCCATAAACCACTGACGCTCTTTCTCTGCAGGTGCCAGAGGCAGGTAGTTCAAAGGTTTCTATCAACTTGTTTCACTCCCTCGTAAACGACAAGCACATTACGTACACAGCTCTTCTGGGGACAGTCCTGAACTCTAATGGTGTGACCAATGGAATTAACTCAGGATTCATTACAGGCGTGCTGTGATCCGCCCTGAAAATACCGGGACACGTGGCTGTACTTGGCTGTCCACCATGCTAAGTCTTCCTGCCCGTCAAGCTTCCAGCCAGTACACTGAACAAGGCCAGGTTTAATACCAGGTTATAAGCACATATGAGAGCACACCACTGGAAAAGAGTGGATTAATAGAAGCTGGAGTTCCTCCTAACTTCACAAGTATTGCTAGGGCAGAAGTCCTGCAAGCTGACTCACACAGTTCCCCACCCTCCCCGAAAGAAGCAAGCTTGTCAAAGAGACCTATAAACTTAAACAAAAAAGAGAACCTAAGGGTTTTCTCAAAGGGGAAAAAAAAGGCAGACAGAAAAAAGGTTCTAAAGAAACACATAGATAATTTAGCTACTTTTGGATATTTTCTAGGAAATTAAAAAAAGGAATGAAGAAAAAGAACTTCTTTATTAAATTTAAAAAATTCTTATATTTTTTAAAGTAATTTCTATGAAAGCTAGTTATTGCGCAAGACAATCGTACTGGCTATGTTCTAAACCAGATCTGCAACATAAAAATTAGAAATGAAAAAATCCTCTCCCAGAAAACACTGCGTTTCGGGTTTTAACCTCTGGCTTTTCACAGCTCCAGGTTTTCTCCTCATTTTTAAAGCACAGCCTGGTCATACATAACTCAACCAGANGGAAAATGACTATTTGGCTTTTATTAAGAATGGCTGCTCTCAGGTTAGAGATTATTCTAATAGGCATTATCACCAGTTGGCTTGAGTTCTTTGGTTGGTGCCTGAGCAAAGCTGGAAAACAGATTTGTACTCCCTGCAATAAATTATTGACTGCTATGACTCTCAGGAAACCCAAGGTGTGGTCCTTACTGGCAGGTGTGAGGATGTTTGTTTGCCAGCCTTTCCCCCAACTGGAAGAAAGGTGCTCATAAAGTGAAACTGCAGAAGAAAAGCAAAAACTGAGAGCCAGGATTCCCCTTAGTGACTTTTCAGCATTCAGTGGACATGCACATTTTGACCACGTTGAATGAGCGAAGTGTATGTCTAGAGCACAAAGGCAACCCACACAGAAAGCTGGGGCTTATATCGGTCTGTATTAAAACGCATGGAGATAGCCGACCTTTGGTACGGCTCCTTCTTCAGAGCCACAGGTAAACATGATCAGGAATGCAGAAAGCACTGATCACACATGCACCACACAGACCAACTGCAGAGCAATTAAAGACAGACCACCACTGTGTATCAGACCACTACTAATAGCCACTAAAGGATATTCATGCCCTGTATGGTGATATTTCCAAAAATTCAGGTGGGGTTTAATTAACTATTCCGCCCTACACCCATCCTGGGAGGCAGGCAGGGAAATGTCCTTACCCCTTTCCTTGCAGAGGGGAGAAAAATGAAACAGAAAGGTTAAGCAGCTTGTTTAAGTCTGCCTTGTGAGCCAGAACTAGATTTCACCACCTCCTGCCTCCCAACCTAGTTTTCATTCCTGCAGACCACACCACCTCTCAGATCTGCTCCAGGTGAGCAGATAACAACACATGTACTTCATACTACAGAGGAGCAAAAGTCACAGTGAAAAATGACTCAAGGATTCAAAGGTTTGGTGCGATTTATAACCAAGCACCTTGAGAACAGTGGAGGCTGATGATATTTGAAAGCAAGTAGGTAAGAGCATAAAATTAGAACTGGAGCTAATGTGCTAAAGCATGACAACCTGACTGCAAACAGCAACTCCTTTCACACCTCTCCAGTGCCCTCGGAAGCCTTCAGACACACGGCAATTTAGATTTCATTCATGAATCCCTAGTACTACACCCAGTTAACATCTCAGCACCCTTTCCCCACATTTTTCCCTTTGTGCAGCAAAAGATTAGTTACAAGTTTCAGGAAAAACAGTCTTTATCAATAGTATCATTCCTTAGGGCACTGTCAGGACAAAACACCCAAGGGATGTAAAATTAAATGGCTTCTGTCTTTAAATCTTGTAAAGCCTATTTCCTAGGGCTTTTGGTTGCTGAAAGTTTAAATGACACCAGGCGATTCAGAGTTATCCTCTGTGGATGTTTTCGTCATTCTGACCGCCTATTCTAAAACACAATGGCTAATTCCTCCTAGTTAGAAATAGGAAATTTTAATAAATCAGCCAGGTCTACCTCATGTCATTATAAAGTAATGCCCCCTTGCTATCTCCAGATTGTAAAAAGTTGGACTTCAAAATAAATCTTAGGCTCTGGAAACAAAAAGATATCACGCCTAGACTTACAGCAGTTGGAACAGTACAAATATTCCAAGGCAAAACACTCTATGGCCAGAGGCTCTGAAAAGAGCACGCCTAACTTAAAAGCCCTGAAGTTACAGGCTAATTTCAGTAGTTGGTGAATTTTAAAATAAAGCCTCCATGTAAGCATTTTTAGGATTGTGGCCCTCACTTGTTTCTAACTGAAGAAATGAAAACTATCATTATATAGCTCTGGAAAAGGCTTATTCCCAAATAGATCCTATTTACAGGGCAAATTCTACACTCCCATGTTTACATGCAACTCCCATAAAAAAAATTAAATACCTTCCCCTGAAGATCATGAGATCATACAAATACACACAGGCTCCCAAGCATGCTCAACCTGGCCAGGTTCCTCTAAGGCAGCATCTGTTACTCCCTGCTCTTGCGGGTACCAGTGCCATGGCTGTGGTGCCCGGGCTGTAGTCAAGGTGGACATCCAAAGCATGGCAAGCCTGTGCTGCTGGGGTGCAGCCCTGGCCCTCCTTACACCTACACACAAGGTAATTTGCAGCCTGCCCAGGTAAACCTGCAGAAATTGCATTCACATCTCTCACCACACTGTAGATGTACTTTGAGGGGGCAGAGCGACCCCAAATTCTTTTGAAAAAACGAGCCCTTAACGGTCTAACTTCAAAGACAAACTTTTTCACCTATTGGAGACCTGACAAATTTATGGTTACAGAAAAATGAGTTTCCATAAATTTAAATAAGCCAAAACGCAGCACCTTTCTTAAGAGTTAAGACTTCCAAGATCACAAGCATTTTCCCCATCTGCTTGAAAACACCACCTCAGCCATACCTTGGTGGGCCAACATCGGCGAAACTGAAAGGGCGTATCAAAATTTTAAATCAAAATCACCACCTTTCAGGATGACGGATTGCAGCATTTCTTGCTGAAAATCATTTTCCCTTTCTTTTGATAAAAAATACATTTGGGTTTTTGGAATGCTCTTTGTGAGTAAGCAAATCTGCCCAGCAGCCCCCTCTCCACGGTGCTGCTGAATTTTGATTGTGTGGGGAAGATGGGATGGCTGTTAATCTCTGTATCGTCGGGTCAGCAACACAACAACATGCTCCTCCGACAATCCTACACCTCCTGCAAGAGCATTCCTCTACCTCCGCTTGTTTTTCCAAGTTTAATTAAAATCCACCACAATTTTCTCCCATCTGCTCTGTGAGGTTCAGTGCTTCTGCCTCATTTCTGCTTCTGGAAAGTAGCAGGAATGGAGGGGTTAACGCTCTGTATTCAGACCAAAACCACAGTGCTGAGGCAGATCTGCACTCATCCAATCCATTCCCTGACAAAACTTGTTGCTAGTCCTGTCTGCACCATCCTAGATCTCCCAGGTTTCACTGGCCTCTAGCCAAAAGTGTCATTTTACTCTCATTATGAAGGGGGCCAGAAGGATTTATCTTTTCCAACCTCTCCCTACATTATGTCCATCCCTGCAGAGCAATCTTCTTGTTTTTCCACATTTTCTTGCAGTTTGAAACCCTCCCAAGGGCATATCCCCAAGGATCTGCCGAGATGGAGGGCTTCTCAGCTTACAGCTTCTGCCTACAATGCTGTATTTAGCCCATTAAAAATCCCAATAAGGTTACACATAAAAGCTCCTTCAAAGTTTTGGCCTTGACACTTTACTCCTTGCCTTCTAAATCAAGTTATGCCTTATTTGAAAATCTTTAGAAATTGTTTGGCGGAGTGAATGACCTATTCTGAGGCTTTAAAATTAGATCAAAAGTATAAAGTTGCTTCCTTCCAAGCCACTGTATTATCAAACAAGGAAACGGTCACACAATAAAATTTCCACAAGAAGAATGGAGTCTGTAAACTGAAGCTGTCACAGGTGAAGTAGTTAAAAAAAAAGAAAAAGTGAAGGCTGATGCTTTAGTATTTGTTAGGTCCTGAAAGCTAATTCGAATATATACAAAATACAGTTCCCATCTTCCAACTTGTACCAAGAACTGCTTCCCTCAAAACAACCACCCTGCTGTAAAACCAAACCTCTGGGGTCAAACATTTTCGTTAGAATTAGGTGCAGCTGAACGACCCAGGTTAATGGGGGAGATGCCAATCGTACCTTCATCTGCTTGAGCAGTCTGCTACTCTGCCACAGTCAGAGGATTACAGACAAGTACAAATAACAAAGTCTGCCCACTGGATCCCTCCATTCCCTTTTTAGCCTCTTTTCTCCCTACAACGTATCACGACTGAGTTAATCAATATTCCCACTGACTCACAAAAGCCCTCACAAAGCACTTAAGGCACACCTGAAAAGCAACCAAAAAAACTGAGCTCTGTACAATGATATGCCAGCTTTCTCTGAAAGGATTTATTTTCCTGGGCCTGGAAGACTAATCCAAGATTTAAATTGTTCTCCTCCTGGCCTGTGAAGAAAACCCAACAGTAAAAGTTCTGCAGCCGGACCTTAACAAATAATCCCATTGATGAGGCACAGATACTTGTTCTAATGTGGCAGTTATGACTCTACTGGCTCAGTCAATACTACGGTCGGAGTAGAAACTTCACTATTTTTTAGGCAAAGTGAGCAAATACAAGCCTGAAAGCAGGGGGAAAGATCCTCAAGCCAGAGTGCTATTTTTGCACACTAATTGCTGATAAAACCACACTTAAGGGAAGAATGAACTTCAGCAGCCCATCCATTGTTCCCCATTGCCATGGTCTACTGAAAGGAATCTCAACTAGATCGAGCCTGCCTTGAGTTTTACTTTGTGTTTTGATTCCAGCTTTGATAAGGTCACACCTTAGAAAAGCCATGCACAGTGTAACAGATGGGAATAAAGCTTTCAGCTACTCCTAGACTCCGCTAATAGCATTTCTAAGAGAAGAAAAATCAAATTTTTTTTTTATATCTATATAAATAGGTATGTGTTTCCAAGTTACTTTTGCTCCCACCTCATGCCTCCAACCCACACGGGGATGATTTCTGCTGCAGTGGAGGCTGTAACAGCTGAGAGCACAGAGGCAAATACCCACCCAGGCAGGTGCAGTGTCTGCAACTGCCTCTCCACAAGGACCATGATTGCGCCCGGCCTCCTCTCCTCTGAGCTACAGTCCTCAGGGAAGCAACTCCTACCATGAGCTCTGCAAACCACCCAGATCCCCAAACCCAACCCACTCCTACAATGTCAAAGAACATCTTAGGCTCAGACCGTCCTTCCCAAATAAGCCAGCCATCCTCCACTGCTGCTTTGCTCCTGGCACTGATTTCACATTCTGAATTCACCCCTCTGAAGCCTCTGACCCTTCCTTCGGCCTCCTTCCTGCTGACAGCTTGAGATCCAATCCATCTTGGGTGTCATTGGTAAGACAGCAACAGTGTCAACTACAGCATTTAAAAAAATAAATTAAAAAATATACATAGTGAGGTAATGGTGACCTAATTTCCTAGACTGGCTGTCTGCTAACCACAACTTTAAGGTTTCAGAGACTTTGGCTCACTATCAGCTTGCTCTAAAAATGCCTCCTGTGCAAACCAGGAATAAACATATTATGTTGTTTTCAGATAATACCATACAAAAAAAAAAAAAAAAAATTAAGGAAGGCCACAAACTTGCATCCCCATGAGTAACCAGCTAAAAACTTTATTTGTGTCAAACTTTTAAAAGAAATATGAACTTGTATATAAAAAGTAGCTTAACTTTAGTCATCATAGGAATGACATTGTCACACAAATGACCCTGTACCAAGATTCCTACAACACAGGCGTAATCTTCAGTGAGTTATGTTAGAAAAGCCTTCAGTTTATTGTCACTTTATATCAGGTCAAAAGATAAGTGGTAACATTATTAGCCAGAATGCTGAAAACCAAATGCGGGGAGAAAGTTTTGGAAACTGCATGCCATAAGAATGAAACACTAGGAAAATGTGGAAACCAATGTGCTTAAGACTGTGGCGGCTGGACTGAGACAGAAGAGGTCATGCTTAGCAAAGCCTCAGGAATTCCCCGGGGACGGCACTGCAGTGACATGAAGGAATTTTGGGGGATGTTGTATACTCAGAGTACTAAAAAGCATTTCATGAGATTCTGCACCAGACAGCAACAGCTAAGGTGAAGAGTTTTGGAAGAAGATCTAAAGTAGGAGCCTGTACAGTAAACAGAGTTAACAACAGGAGCCAAAGGGTATCAAAAGTGAAATTATTTCGGGCTGGAATGAAATCAAAAGATCAATCCAGAGGTCAGTTTAAACCTCTTTTAAAAAATACATAGGTACTCATTTATTTATACAGGCTCTTCTTGCCTATTTATGTGTTTGACAGAAGTATAGTAAGCCCATAATGTGGTTTTGGTTCGCTCTTCCCTTCCATGTTTCAGTGTATTACATTTGCACATCATGTTACAGTTGCTAAAGAGCAAAATAATGAAACTAAATTGAAATAGGACTAGATCAGTGAAGGAACAGAGGCATCATACATCAAGCGATGTTTGATAGATGTGAGCCTGAAGTAGCTTCATCAGTACACAGCCATGTGTGCCTGAACAGTTCATACTGCGGGGTTAGAATACACAAGTACTCAAAACCACAACCCAGTACATGCTGGTCAAGGTGGGGGGNATTTACATGGGCCACAAAGACATTTGTTCTGGAAACTAGAAAAAGTCTAGAAAAGTTGTGGAGGAGAGGGGGCAAAAAGCCTAACCAAATTCAAGATGGCGCTTAAGGGAACTGAGACACAGCTGCCTCTACCACCGCTAAAGACAGTATTTCGTGGCTAAAAGAGCACAGAAGGCAGAAAGGCTCCTCCATTCTTAACTAGGGATCATGGCAGAAACGTGGCTGAGAACTTACAGTACCATACACAGGAATCAGTAAAAAAAGCAAAGTATGTGTTTATTCTTCTAGAAGGCTTCATTCAACAAGGTTCTTATGTGCACACTCAAATCCTGTACAAGCCAAAGGGGCTTGCTAGTGTCTTCAGAACCCTGGTGAATGGGGAGAGGATTACTCAAAGTTAAACAAGCGTATAACTGGTTAACTAAGTATTGTGCTACTGAATTACAGTCTAAAACATTTGCTAAATACGCATATCGATTAACTTGTATAAATCCCAATTCAGTTCTTCAAGGGCATGTTACTACTATCCCTGAAACAGTTCAATGAAAAGCAATCAAGAAGATGCCAAATACCAAAACGCATACGTTATGAAGAACAACTGAAGGAGGCAGGTTGATTCCCAGCGGAAGAGACAATTTCTAGGAGACCTTTTTGAAATTTATCAGTACAGGAGGGACAGACATCGTTCACACGCCAACTGTTTCACAGTGGTAAAAGGTCCAGAAATGAAGGAGCAGTGTAAAAAAGAACAGAAGTAAACAGATTTGCTTCAACGCCTGGTTAACTCAGGCAAACATAACTTGGAGAAGAAAACTAAAGTTTTTAACTGAGCTTAGAGGAGACTTACTAAATAGCAGTTCTGGATGAATACACCTAAGCTCCTGGATCAACTGGTTTGTGTTGGACCAGTCTCTGCTGAAAAGCCAGGCAACAGCAAAAAGCCAGCTCCAGGAGCTTAGAAGGAATAAAAGACAGTGAGCATAGGCCACCTCATACTTTTTGCAGGAAAGAAGAGAAGTGAAAAATAAAGTTATTCCAAAGACTGTCCTTTCCCTAAGGTGTCCTCAATTTTGCTAGTTCCACAACCATCAAGTAGACTAAATGATCAGCTTTGCTCATTTGGCACTGAGCTAAGTACCTCAAATGCTGCAGATCACTGACACGGTTTAAGAAAAAGAGAGAACAATGTTCTTATCACACAGCATTTCTTACATCCAGCTAAATGTCAGCAAAGCCTTTGGCCTCTCAAAATACCCTATACCTAAACAGCAACCATGAGCTTCTCTAACGTGTCACAGCTGTTTGTCAAGGATTATTCAGCAGAATTACCATGAGAACAGAGTAAGACACTTCTCTACTTCCTGGCTTTTAGACACAGATATTTCTCAAGTCAACTGTTCTGCTTTTCTCTAGCTTTATTGCAGGTCATGGGCATAGCAAAATCCAGGACCCATCTGGTTTTACTAATATTGCTAACGCAAAGGATTCTGTATCCTAAACTGAGGTCGATTTGTGTCCATAAATCCTAGGTGTTGTTTTTCGGGTTGTTTCCAGCAAACAAATTCCTTGATAAAATGGAAATACATTATGTTCACATTTAAACATAATGGACAAAACCTCAAGCAGTGACAGTTTTCAACTTTCTGCTTTTCCTTCCTCTTGTCAAGCAGCCCTTGTAGAGATAGTAACCCAGCAGTGGAAATAGGCGTAGACACAGAAAGAAATTTGCAAGAACCGATCCCTATTTGTCAGATTGTCCGTGAGGTAATGAATTATCACTTTCTGAGAACCAACCTCAGGGTGAGAAGGTACTAATCTGTGGTGAATCTCACCCCCTAAAAACCCCACCAAAACACCAAAATTATATTCAATGCAGATACAGCCACAATTTCTTATTGTTCAGGTTTGACAGACAAGATATCTTGAGGTAAAGGTGGTTAGAATAGCCTTTCTCCTGAATAGCACTATAGATATATTCTCCTACATAAATATAGTGAACGTATTTATCCCCTACAAAAGCCAGCCTCTTTCATTGCCACATCAGGCAGCTCAGAAACATGACATTTTTGTGTTAAAAGATAATATTGAGGTTGTCCATTATTATTTTTAAGAATCACCTGTAGTAGTTTATTCCAATATGTACTTTAGGCACGATAAAAACTAAGGATAAGAATTTCCTAGTGCTCTCAGTCTTTAAAGAATACAGTAAGTTTTAAACATGTGTCCAGAAAACTTCTGACACTTAAGGGTATGTTTTCAAAGCAGCTCATGGGAGGTACATGCATAAATCCCATTATTTGTTAACAGGATTAGTGCATACTGCTTTGAAAATATATCCCAGACTGTTTTGGCATTAGCATGCACATTTGCAAATCTCAAAGACATTATAATTTATTCTTGGTAAGAAAACACTGGCCTACTAACTGTTGTCCAAAAATTCCAGTCAGCCAGCCCCAATTAAGCCCTTGTCTCATTTACTATCTGGGCAGCATACCTTGTTTGGCTGACAGAAGTGACATTACACCGTCCTATTTCATAGTACAGAAGAGTTAGATTGTAAAATTGAATTTTAATCACTGGAGTCAATTAATGATTTCAAACATACTACATAAGAATGGCATTCCTTTTCTGCATATCATAAATATATGGGAAAGGAAACCAAACAACGGTTTACTATGGAGCTTTATGACAAATAAAAACCAATAGCACATTTTAAAAAAATGAAACAAACAATTTCTGGCACCACTAATTCATTTAAAATTGAAGATGGAAGTAATTTTGCCCTCAGCAAAGTAAGAGAAAAAAGGAATGGACTGGGATTTCAGACTCCACACCTACTGTCACGTATCACCAGTGAGAAACACTTGAATCCTCAGACTTACTCTTTCCATCTAACTTTTCCCGTATACTCAAGATTAGATTCTGAGCATAGGGGCATGGAAAATAACATGAAAGTCAGTTAAAATGTGCATGAAGGGTATGAAACATAATTTTCAAGGGAAAAATATCACAGTAAAAACTAACTATTTTGACTATATTTGTTAGGAAAAGGGACATATTGTTTAAAATATTTTTTTTTCTCTACTTGTTCTTCCCCTGCTAAAAACATTTAGCTTGCTGCATGGCTGGCCTCAAATTTGGATAGCAAGGGTTATTATAGAGAAGTGAAGTCACCTTGCTCCCAACAGCTAATGAAAGAGCAACACTGAAAAGTGCCAAAACATCACATCATTTAGACTCCTTAACACAGCTGCTCAGTAAGAAAACTTTCCTTCTTTCACCTTCCTCTTGTAAGGAGAGGAGGAAATTCAAATGTTTGAATACTTTCATTTTTGCAGTGCCTTGTGGCACATCAAAACAAAAAGAAAAAAAAAAAAAAAAAGAAAAAACCAGACTCCTAAGTCCTCACTACTCCAAACTCCCCCAGCTCTGCAGTAAAACATGGAACATCTCATCCAACTAAAGGGAGTTCATGACCATGCCTCCAGGCATCTTGGGGCTGCTTGTAGGCAACTGCTTCTTTGATTGCTACTCTAGGTCTTGCCAAGGAAAACCTTGGCTTTCCTATTGGAGCCTACCTAATCAACAGGGCAGCAAATTCATACTAGAGTTGCAGAAAGTCAAGAAAAGTACATGGAAATTATGTTTCTGCTGCCGCACAACTAAACGTTGGCACATGAGAAGCAGGACCTTGTGTAAGTGCATAGACGTTGCAGGCCTTGGCTTGAATATTAAGAGTAGAGAGGGACTGACATCAGCCTTTGAGTGAGAATTTGAGAAGATGAGGAAGGCGTTGCTTATGGTTCCAGGCAGGCCACACAATTGGTGACCTCTATAAAGTGAAAAGGTGCTTCGTTGCCCTACGTGACTTTCAGCCCTCTGCTGTCAGGCCGTCATGCCATATGATCCCATTCAGAAATGTGTCACACTCCAGCCCACATTCTAACAGAAGCAAAAGGGTAACTTTGCTTTCTGCCTTGTCTCCTGCTTCTCGTTTTTTTAAGTTTAAATAGCCTGCCACCCTACCTGATATTTACCCCTTCCTGTGCTTTCAATGGGCCCGATACCATGCTCTTTCAAAAGTTCTGATTTACCAAACTGGCAGAATACATCCTACATTTCTTCACAGAGAGGAGAGATTCCTGAACTAGTTTTAAAATGGAGTTCATGAAACGGAAGACGTCTAGTCGATGAAGCGCAGACCTCTGCGTGGGCTAAGCTACCCTGATTCTCAGGCTTGCAAAACAGCATCAACATTTCCCTTCTCCACTGGAAACACTTTACCTGCAATATCACATCCTGGCATGTGCCTTTTTTGTAACTTTATCACGTCGGTGCCTGACAGACATCTTGTGTCACCTAAACACATTCAGATGTTTTCCCTCCTCTGCCATTTTCAGGCATGCAGGTTCCAACATAAATTCTTATTAGCCCCTGTGTGTCCGACCTTGCACTGTGCACTATCATGTTTCGTCTCTCTTTCATTGCTCCAGCCAAAGTGTGTCAACTCTTTCTGTACAATTTTCTGATTGTATTTCATGTTGATATTGCCATTTGATTTGAATTGGAAGATACATTACTACCCCCTCATTTTAAATGGCAATCCATTCATGAATATTTGAAACAAAACCATTTTGAGACTGAACCAGAAGGAGCTTGCAACCTTCTTGTAGTCTCATAATTCCCATCTATTATAGCCTGCCATGATCTTCCACTTACACATTTTCTCATGTGCTTTATAATAACCATATCAATTTCTGTCTTCTCAGTTTAAGTAACAATTTTTTCAGCAGGAGCGTATCAGTAGTTCTACCAAAAAGCAGATGGAGTAGGTATACTGTGTTTCTTGAGAAAGACATGGTGAATCAACTCATAATCAAGTGATTTAATCACCTTTTAAAGTTGAGGGTTAAAAAAAGCAACCAGGAAACTTCACTTGAAATATTGTAGCTTAACCTTGTCTTGTATTTGGACTTCTGAGCTGTTTTCTAAACAACAACTGCCGGCCACAGAGACCAATGATTTTGCAAATAAATGTAAGCTTTATAGTAGATCAGGCACTTCATTTTATTACCTCAGGGGATATACCGTGCACTTATTAAAAAAGCTTAGCATTCATTTATTCATACATTTGTTTTACATGTTAATATATTAAAGATAATTAACAGCTTCATTTCCTAGATGATTTTTAAATTCATTATTTATGTCAATCTTATCCTGAACGCAAATTGGAATTGGCCTCAACCTCTCAAGCCAGTTTTAATTCACTAGCTTGCCGAGGAGAACAAATCTTTGTGCTTTTTCATCACCTAGCCGTCTTACCCACTTTGACTGAACTCTGAACAAACAGAAGAAAGTATCTCTGTACCAACAGAAAAAGCAACAACTATAGTAATAAAGCACTTTCAGCAAAAAGCTCGGCTTTTAGGTGACATCCCCAATTTTAGTAGCTAGACATTCTTTAACATTTCAGCAGCAAATATTTAAGCACCACTTTTGCTGTTATTTAAGTGATTTTTCTGTTACAGTCGATTTATGTTTTAAAATAGGTTCTCTCCATTTCAAACTTAAGCAGGGTTTTAAAAAGTTACTGAATTGAACCTGAAAATTCAATTGACATTTTAAAGCTTCCTTTTTACACTGTTGGGTATTTATGTACTCTGCTGTTCAGCTTACTCAGACTACCTTTGGACAACTTTGGTTGCACATGTTCTCGAAGGTATCTTAAGGCATCTTCCCCCACATCCTCTCTCCCTCTTTTCTTTCCTCAATTCTTCGTGCTATTGAGGTCACAGTAATCCAGCTATAGTTGCTCACATGACTTTTGTCCTGAGATAACGCCAGTGGCTACTATGCCATCCCTGTGAGTGGTATTTATTAAATTATGCCTTTGTGGACATTTATTTAAAAACCCCAGACTTGTGCAAAATAGCGTTAGTTAAGAGGAAGTACACAGAGTTTAATAGACAGGGATGGGCATGTTTTGCTAACTAGCTAATCAGACTCAGAGAAGCATAAACCCATTTAAAACTTCCTGGTAAAACCTGGTGCTGTCACAACCGGCCAGTCACTGGGGTATAGAGGAGCTGGTCTCCGTAGTGTCCTCCTGCCTTCATTTCCTGCTCCGTTCACTCTGTGGGTTCCTGCTTTGAGCAAGTCTCTATTTAAGGCAGCACGAGTTGCACTCATCTGCACCGGCTGGCCAGGTCAAATAGCTTCACAGGGACACTTAACATCTACAAGCGCTATAGGATAATCCTGGAGTCCTGCCCAGGATTCCTTCTCTCGCTTTCATAATCATACATAAATTAACTGGCACTAATGAAACGTTTATAACTGTGTGTGGAATATTGTTGCGTGCCTAATGCCTATCTTCAGGTGCATAATTAATTGCTCTGTGAGGCATTTTGAGGCAGCAGGAATAAAAGCTCAGCATAAATGTTGAAACAACAGTCTGTAAAGCCAGTGGACTAGAACAGAAAGGCCTCTGAGATCAGTAGCTTTCAGCTAAGACTCCCAGTATCGTTATGCAGAGGACTAATTAGGATATTATTTGTTACCATTTGGAGGAGCAGCTTCTCAGTTTGGTTAGAGGTGAGCAGTAATCAGCTGCTGAAATCGAAACTGATTATGTCTGAAGTGTCGACAGATGCAGAACTCCCCGAGTGAAGAACGAACATGTGTCAGCTTTTTGCGACAAGCTAAGGGAATACTTGTTTAACAGAAAAACCCCGCGTATTATTTAATACTGTGCAACAGTCATGTACAAATAGAATGAATCATATGGAGAACAGTGGGATTGAATGTACCGGTCTAACACATAAAAATAGCTATATAAAATGTCCTTTTCCTTCTCAACATAACCAAACCCTTGCCCCACCAATGCTTTTCTCTTAATAGAGTTGTCAGGGCAAGAGAGGGCAGAAACAAAGCAAAACCTCTCAGACTTGTCAGCAAAGCATCCTGGTTCATTGCTCTGTAGAATGTGCATTAACACTGTTGTTTAAACAAGTGTTAAAAATAAGTTTTCCATTCCTCAAACAGTATGCTCATATCCTTCCCTCAATCCCAAAATAATCTATGCACTTACATTTTTACACAGTAACCTACTGCCACCTGATATATCTACACACAACAAAATAGCAATCATTGCCCTAAAGAATTTAGAAGGGAATTTAATAGTAGTATTCCCATCCATGCTTCAAGGCAGTTCAGAAGTAGCAGAAAGGTCCTAGTTCTAACCAGGACAGTCCTGTGGGCAGCCAGGGAGAACTGCCTAACTTGGCAGGCCCTGAATTTTTTTTAAGTTTTGCCAGAGGGGGACTCTATCCTGTTTTCAAAACGCCATGGGACTGAAAAGGAGTAAAACCCAACCAAGTTCCTTTGATCTTCTCCCCCAGAGCAATGGGGTCTCAGTCAAGTCAGGGCTGAACAGCTCAACAGTTTGCACGAATAAACATCAACACTCCACTTGTATCAGGTTAGGCAAACGCATCGGTAGTTGCAGAATTGGGGTTTCAAAGACAAGATTTGAAAAGTGAGAACAGAAGGATACAGCATGAAAAATGGCATGTTTCAGCATGATCACCTGTTCACACAATTACCAGGGGTACACAACATAGCAGTTGCAGTCGTCATGCTCATCGCATTGAGGCAACAACTTGTACGCTTATCCTGTCTGCACTTTGCTGGACCAGGTACACAGCTAAAAACAGGCAACTGTTCAAACTGCTCTTTCATAAGTAATATGATGAATTATAAAGACACTGCAAAAGCATCTAAACTACATACGGTGCTGAGCATATATATGGAAAGAGACAGCCCATATCCCAAAAAGCTTTAATCCTCCTGAAAATTAAAATCCAAATGAACGTGTGGGTTTGAAATGTCATTGTTCAGCACCAGCCAATGAGATATTCCAGTCTGAGTTTCTGAACCATCTGGTAAAGCATCACAACAGCTTTAAGCATCCAAGGATCTGTCAGGGGCTTTAGTTTAGAAATACTAATAATCCCATCATGTGCAGCTCCTGCTGAATGGAAGATATACCTACTCAATGATTTACTCCCCCCTCCTTTTCCCAGCCGAGCTAACGAGCATTAGCCTGAACAAGATTTGTTAACATTTCTCCATTTGAATACAGCATTGCTCAAATGATTTGAAAACTATTACCCTTATGAGTCTCGGTGATGACCTTTGGCGGGCCAAAAGGGACGAACAATTTCCAGGAAAAGCATTTAAGGAAAGGAAAGCGTTTTGTTTTGAACTACTTAGTTCTACTGATTTTATGCTAGGGACTTCTTTCTTTCTTACAGTTTACCTCAGCTTGTAGAGCTGACATTTGGGGGAATGAATGAATAAAATTTAAAAAAAAAAAGGGAGCTTCATTAAACATATTTAACATTTCCACACAACCCACAGAGTAAGAAACGCTGGTCTGGTGAAGTGAACTCACAACTGGAAGATAGGTGTTTCAGCTTGCTTGTGGCTCAGTCGCTGACTCGCTGCATGTCATTGACCCAGTCACTTAGGACCAACTCTTCAAGAGTTCAACTTCATGTATTCTTGACCCATTTTCAAATGGTCTAGCAAACCACACCATCTCTAAAAGTCAGGCCTACAATAGCCCAAGTGAAGCATCCCAAAGACAGGCAGCTCTTGCTAAAGGAGAGGGTAAGCTCTTCTCCCACCTCCATTCTCTGAAAGTACAGAGGACACTGCCTCTCCATCGTTATAGAGAGCTTTTAAACCTTTGGATGAAATACCCTTTCTGAACCTTATATATAGCCTGCTAGCACTAATAAGAGAGCTTGGGGTTCTTTTTCCCCTTCTAATTCCAATAGGGTTTAAGCCATGTCTACAAGCATAGAGTTGAACTAGCAGTTTAGGACCGTTGGCCCTAACACGTGGCTTGTGGTCAATGTGTTGCACTTGGGAGAGTATGATAATGCTCACAGCAACAGAAACAGAAAAATGAGGTGACACAGAGACCTGAATACGATATTTTTGTAGCACTGTTACTGCCCATGGGCTGAGAGTGGCTGGCAACTTTTTTCTAGAGCAGCAGTTTGCAGTCACTAGAGCATGGGACACTCCTGGGCAGCACACACACACGAAAGAAGAAATGCAAAGCTGTTATTAAACAGTCTTTAATTCACTCAGTGAGAGCCATAGCTACAATGCAAAATGGTTTTGGGTCTGGAAATTAGAAAAAAAATAAACTGAAAATAAGCACTTTTAAAAAGCAACTGGCCTCTGAAAGTAGCCTCACAGTCTAGCCTCACTAGAAAGGCCCTCTAAACCCAATATGCAGAATCTTCAGGGAAGTTGTTTAAAAATACTTTGTACCCAGCCAATTAACTCCAACTTATTGATTGAGATGGCATCTCTTAATCGTTCAATTTGTTAAATATTTCTCTTTGAAGATTTTTCTTTCCAAAGAGCCACTTACACCAATTTCTGTAACTTGCCTTTTAAGCTATCAGCGGACACATACACATTCCTAACAGTTACATACATGGTGATGTGCTTTTCGTAGTTCAAAAAAAGAGCAGCAACAACAAAAAGCAAAAAAAGATTTGCCTTAGAAAACCACACTGGAAAATAACCACTCACAGGTAATTGTAAACAGAGACTTCTGAAGTGAAGACAAATGCAACTGAGAGCTAATAAAGCCCTATCTGTTAAACTCAGCATCCTGTGAGCTGATATTGGGCTTTTAGCATTAACCATTCTGCAAACCACTGGAAAAAAACGGTAATGGGTAAAACCCAAAAAGATGTGATAAAGTCTTCCTATTTCGCTGAAAAGCCACATGTCATTTGCATGAACACTTCAGCAAATCATTGCAGAAAAATCAGCTGTCAATCAGCTGCTGCTTCTATATCATAAGTTGACCAGGGTGGGGAGTGGGGGGAAAAGTGATTTTCAAAATTAAGAATTGTGTTGATGTATAAAAGCCATTGATAGGTACATGGGCCAACGGAGAAGTGACACAAGTTACAAAGTATTAAATTAAGAAGAGTCAAAACCCACAAAGTGCAAGCCCTTGCTAAACTCGTATGTTACCAGCATCTGAGCAAGAGGGACAGTTTTAGGTAAATGAGTAAGTATTCTTTATTGATGGGAAAGCAACCCAGTATGGGGTTTGTGGCCTTAAAGAAGATAAAAAGCAATTCACGAGACAAAAAGTCAATGCTGAATGGAAACCCACTGAACACAATTGACAAGACCAACTTTTTTTGCTGGTATTTTTCCTATTAGCATCACAAATTCACACTTTTCGATGCAAACCAGTGAAAGTCAAGCTGCCCCACAATCAAGCCATGCGTGAAAGTTCTCCCCATACAGGATTACAGTGAGGAAATTTACCATGACAAGTAGCCTTAAATTGTTTTAGAGCAACTGTGCAGATGAGAAAGTGTTTGGCTTTTAACTGTCCTGTTTCACTCACCACCAGCTCCACAACCTCTGCCTAAGACGCAAGCCTGGGAACACTGAAATACATTAATAATTCTACCTGTGTGGGTATTCCCATGGCCTGCTCTAATAAGCCGAAGTATGTATGTGTCAAATCACAAGCAAAACCTCTGGACATAACCTGAGATTATCAAATCTCAAAAGGAAAGATGTGATGAACACTCTGGTCTTTCTCTCCCTCTCAAAGCTGAAAAGGCTGGTGAGTGTCCATGCACTAGATGACAACGTTCTCAGAAAAAGTAAAAGGCAAGTACTGAGTTATCACACGCATCCCAAGCCAAGCATGCCTTTTATTGGGGCAGATAAGAAAACAGAGTGAAATTAGGTCTGGACACAAATATCATGGATGTAAGACACAACTCCATCCTTGAAGAATGCCACATTTTCAATCTACAGCAGAGCTGGCTAAAAATAATAGCAATTTAAACTCAAAGGGAAAATGGAGGTATTTTTCATTAAAACTGATTTTTCAACCAGCTCTAACAAAAAGGAAGAAGAGGAAGAATGAAAATAAAAGACACGGAAATGTAATATTAAAAGTACTCCCATGTTTTGTGGCTCTTACTACAGTAATAGCATCTCCCTGCCCCATCCACAATTTTCTTTTCAAGATCAAAACTAGACCGGCCCAGCATCTTGCTCCATATAATTTAGACTTCCACTGAGAAACATAAATAATAGTCTCAGTCTCCCTCATACAGTTTACTATTTATCAGCTACAAACACCTTTACTCTGAGATAAAGTAGGTTTCCAGCTCTCTAGATCAGGGGATAACTTATAGCAGCATTTTGAAAATGTGTTTGCCCAACTGGGGAGAATTCAGAGCAAAAAGAGAAGTCCTGCAGGATGTGCTGGCCTCTGATAGCCAAACCTCTTTACTATTACATGAAGAACCAAGCCTGAATGAGAAGTGAGGAAAAGGAAATTTACACATACCACGACTTCACACTCATACAACAATCATCTCCACAGTCCTTTACAGAGAAACAACGCATAAATCTTCATCGTCCCCATCTACCAGGGATGAAACCAAGGCAGAGGAGAGGAGGAATTTCCCCAAGACTGAAACGGTACTGGAGGGAAAGCAAAGTTCACACTAAAAAGTTTTACTGGCTCTCAGGATTATGCTAGTACTACCACCCATCTTTTTTTCCAACAGAAGAGTCCTACCACATAATTGCTTCTCCAACACAGCAAAGGACATTGAACTTGGGAGTTCAGGGAAGCAGGAGGAGGGGGGTGGTGAAGGGGAGACAAGCAGTTTCAAATCTTTGGTGTGTATTTTTAATGTTGTAGAGAAACTGCATTTCAGGATGGAATGATTATTGATTTCTTAATGGATTACTGTTGCACAAATTTACACTCCCCCCCAAAAACATCAATCTTAGGATAATAATTATAAACCTATCACAGTGTATAGAGCATTCTGACTGAGTAGAAACTTATCGCTATCTGCCGGGAAATGGCTAGTTTTCTACTTCTCCCACTCCAACCACATTACAGCATAGCAAGGAGCTACTGAAAAATACATGCTATTATAAAACAAAGTTTGTAATAGCCACAGGACATACCTCCAGTCAACTTTCATTAAACAGACTCTTTTAAACTGCTGCCCTTAAGACAATGCTTGATCCATTAGTGAACAAGTTAATTAGTTATTAGAATCCTTTTATGTTATTTTTATCACAGTAATGAAGCAGCCCCAGCAAAGAGTGAGACTCCTTAATGGGCAACATACATTCACAAACCCACACAGCCTCACTTTTTCTGCTTACCAGCCTACAGTCAAATATTTCTGTAGTGATGTAATTTTTTAGCTTTGCTAAAAAGCAGCATCACATTGCAAAAATGACTGAATTACCACAAGGACTCCCCTTGACTTCAAGAAGCGTCAGACCAAATCACTGGAGATGGGGCCCTAAAATCATTCTAAACCAATACCCCAAAGCTAGTGCAAGGTGCAGGAATGTGGAAGACTCAAGACTGGCTCTGTTTAGTGGTTCCTACCCATAACACCACCTATCTTCAGCCCACTGTTTAACTAGAGATGTTATATGAGGTTATAGTCCAACTGTGAGGCGTGAGCTAAAGGTGACCTGCAAAAGGGCTGGTTGTGAAGCCAGTGCCTCTCAGCTGCTGGCCTCCTCTCTCTGCAAGAGGTGACCACCCTTTGCACCAGGACAGAGGCAGCAGAACAGCCAACTCACTTCCCACTTGACCAACACAATTTACAGATCTGTTAGCTCCAGGCATTAGCACAGTTCAGCATACCTTTGCCTCTGCAGAAACATCAGCACCAGGAGCTCCCAGCTCTGCTCAGGCACCACCTTCTCTCTGTGTGAGACCATGCAGTAAACTGGATCAGTGAATCGATCCAAGCTAAAAACACCCCATTTTGTTGTTTGGTTTTTCTTTTTTAGAAAAACTGCTGGCATTGCCACAGAGAACGAGGTACATTGAACTCCGTTTTGAATATTTGCCTTAGGAATAGTCATCTCTGCTAGGAGGGCATGTGGGGCACTTGCCAGTCATAACATCTTTAAACAGTCCTAACTAATGACAGCCCACACATCCAATGCCATTAAAACATGTGCAGGTTAAAACCTGGCACACAACGGATTTTCAAATGCCTGCAGCGCTGTTTGACGGCAGTTGGCTCCAGAGCAGAGTTGCAGTTACACCCTGCTCAACGCCAGTCCCACTGCACCCAGCGCTGAGTCTCGCTGTAAGCAGTGGCTAACAGAATAGCTCATCGAAGCCAAGGACTAGAATTTAAGTGGAAAGACAGGTTACAACTTGACTGTAATCAGGCTGTTTCCTTCCATGCCTAAAACAATTTCATATACAAATGCAGCCAGTTGGTGTTGCCCCAGAATAAACTTGTCACTACCTACAACTGGCCCCCATGATAGTGGTCTGCTCCAGAAGCAGGTGGAACTAGATGGAGAATCTCCCACAAAGTGCAGCGGGCTGTGGATAGGTCCTAAATTACTTCTGAGGAAACTCTCCAGCTACACAGCACACAAATCAGCACCTTAACTCTCATTTCTCTAAGCAGCTACAATTCAATTAGTGTAACAACTTCTCCCCTTTGTCAATAACGCTATCATTCCTCCCCTAGCCCAGGAACCAGTCATAGCTGCTCCAGGACAGTAAGAGCACCTCCAAAAGACTAATCTACTCAAAAGGTGGTTAACAAAAAAAGAAAACAGCCGAAGAAAGAAGCATTCTCCAAGGTATACAGGCCACATAAAATAAAAGCAAAGGGACCAAAGCACAACACTTGCCATCAGCTTCAATTAGCAGCAAAGTGGGGTTTGGGAAAACAAGGGCCTCTTCAGAGCTGGTATAGGGCAAAGATGAAATCCCAGAATTAAAAACAAAATCCCCACATGCACATTAATATTCAGAGGCAATTACCTTTCAGCTTAAAGTCAGCCAACATGCATCTTACTACAGCAGCTCTTAAAGCAATCTTGTTTACAATTGGAAATGGATTACATTATCTCAGCTCCACCTATCCACATAATGCAGAGCAAACTGTCAAACATAAAACTACAAAATGGTTATTGTAAGGTATCCCCTTCAGCATAAGAATTAATTTGACCTATTTTATTACTAAATTATTACTCCCACACAAATTTTCTATCATAGATATCTATCAGCGCTGACATTTATATTCCAGCAAGGCACTCTCAGATGCATATTTTCTTCTTCTCCATCTCAAAGGTGTATTAAGCAGATTTGATGTAAACAGCCTCCTGCCAAGCTAGTTAAAATCTTTAAACTTTATACATACAATTAGATTTTTGACAATAACTGTTTGCTTTAAAAAAGGGTGAGCAAGAGATCTACATGGAGTTTCACATTCTGAAACAAAATGCTTCACAAGTTAAAGAAATGATTAATCTAAATTTAAGGAGGACCTACAGATATTTTTACTACGGCTCTGGCAGGTTGTTCCAATTGTCACCAAGAGACATGATTTGACACAATGGCCCTGATTAAGAATGTCCTTAAGTCCTATTAAAGCCAATGGAAGTTAATCATCTGTTTAAGAGCTTTGCTAAATCAGGACCACAACAGGAGACATTTCCAAAAAATCTGGGCCTAAATTGAACACACACTAATTAGCTGCACACACCAATTACATGATTATGGATGAAACACAGTTGTTTAGCATTTACAACAGCACACTGCGTGGAATCATTTAGAAATAAGGTCCAATTATCATTCTGTAACAGGTCCCACAATGCATTATAACCCACATACACCAAGTTAATTTTAGTTGAAGGAATAGCTTAAAAAGGGAAAAAAAAAGTCCTTCCAGTAATATTTGTCCAAATTCTCCAGTCCGACCCTTTTGGAATTTCACTGGTGTTCAGAGTGAGAACATCTGAGGACTCCAGCGCAGCTTTCTTTTCTTATTGCTACATTTTGCTTAGAGAAAATATTCACTCTTGCATTTCAAAATGTAACATTTGTACTCTATGACACCTAACGACTTAAGCCCTGCACTCAGGAAACAAACAAATTGGCACAAACTTGCATATCCAGGATTACAGATATCAGCAAATTATTTCTAGCAAATTATTGTGCCTACAAACCAGGAGTTGCTAAAAGTATAATTGTAAAGGATCTCAACCATTTGAACTATTTGACATTAGCCCAGATTGCCAAGTCTCACTTTTATGATATTTTACTTCTACTTACTGGTTTTTTTCTTAGCAGCAAGATTTTCAGATAAGCGACTACAAGAGTCTCCACTTTCGTTACATTAAGAAAAAAAGGCATTCCCAAGCCCAGAGACAGCTGAAAAGCCATGCTTCAGTGCAAAACACAGCTCAGAAACTAGAAGGTACATCGAGAATTACATTTATTAAACAAACACACACACAAAAAAATAATCTCATGACACGTAAGGCAATCTTGCGATTTAAAACTTGACTCATGATTGTGAAAGTTTGGAGTTGGCATGCCAACTTGGTGAGCCATCTGCTCACCAACAATTTATAAATGAGACTGCTGCCAAAACCACCCGATTACTCAGTTCTAATATTAGTGATGTAACTAAAACATGCTCGTAGGGTTTTTCTCCCCATGAACCAGGAAGCACAAGGAAAAAAAACTTGCAGAGGAGAAGTTAAAAATAAAATAGGTAAAATGTATTTATGCTTAATATTCCTTTCAAGTCTGATTATTAGGAACAGTCAACATTAATTTAATGCTTCAGTTCTGTAATTCCCTCTAAACCAAGTCAGAAGGAAAAAAAATAAGTAGTGATTACAGATGATGAGACAAGGTGAATCGTATATTCTGTATCCAATGTCCATTTCTTTGTTAATGATTCAAATGGCAGTTAAAGTAAAACATGCTATGCTAAAAACCCCAACACCTCATAATAGCATTGAATATGTTTTGACAACAGATTAAAAAAAATTAAAATCAAGAAACTATGCATACAGGCTAGCAGGTACAACTGCGGATTTTACTAGCGATGCTAATTTTACCATTAGAACCGGGCAATTTGGAATAAAAACACTATGCTACTTAATGCCTTTCTTATTCAAATTCCAGATTACGTACAGCAGTGAAAAACTGCTGGAAGTTAATCTACAGTAAATAATCCTTGGAGCAAAAGATACTGTAATGAAACTGCATGGAAAATGGAAAATTACTCAATTATTTTTAAAACATTGAGTCACAATTCAGTTTTGTTGGCTTGAAACTCCAGATCTATCTCCATGGCAAGTCAGTAGCAAATCCCAAAGCATAGACCGTATTCCCAGAGCTCAGACATGCGGATGCGCTGCTGCAGTAGTAAACCCAAGAGTGTGCAATGTCTTACACTAGCACTTCCAAGTAGCACCTTCCTCCCATTGAAGTTAAAAAAAAACAACCAACCAAGCAGTTTAACTGCTGGCTTCGATATGAGCAGAATTAGGACGTTTCTGAGTGCTCTATAGGGGACACTAATAAGACTGAAAACACAGGCAATCCTGGTAGTATTAATTAAGAGGACAATGACAGCGATAAGCATCCTGCTTCATTTCAGAACACCTTGCTCTATCACTGCCAAAAGGAGTAGCTTTTAAATCTGCATTTTGAAATTAAATGCATCATCATTACACAATTACCGTTCTAATTAGCCTCCTCAACAACAGACCGGCTTTATTTACGATTAATTTTGGTTAATGAGTTAGTTGTAGTTTTATCTGATGGATAATGGATGAGAATTAATAATTGCTTAATCCACACAAAATTTTGTTGTTCACGTAGTGCACAAAATTTTGACAAATGTTTCTGAATCCTAGCCAGCAACCACCAGCACATTTTCCCTATCTGAAAGCAGCCAAAGCACAGCAAATGTTACTATATTACATTATAGCAGATTAAACTGTTTATATATATAATTAGAATTATTATTATAAACTACAGTCATAATTATAAATTGAAATTTTGTCGCCAGCTCGTAAGGAAGCTTTCTCCCTTCCAAAACACCTGGAAGAAACAATTAATTCAGGTCATCTCCTTGATGGTCTACCAAGACCTATTCCATTTACAGTCACAGGAGAAAATGATGCAGAGACCCAAGCTGGAGAAGAAATTCTCTTGTTCGCATGTCAGGTGTCCTGTATATTTCACACCTTTGTCCATACCCCTCCAATGATCTCTCACCTGCCTCTAAGGACTGTTTAAGGTCACAGTTCTAGTTTTTAACTAGGCAGTGGTTTTAAATGGTTTTAAACCATCATCGGCAGTTGGCACATTGCTGCCTTCTCTCAAAAACACTTTCCCCTTCCCAAACGCAGGGCTGGTTTTGCCTCCCCTCAGACCCAAGTACTCACCTCACAAGAGGAGAGATGTCAGAAATTCCTCAAAGGGACTCTCACACACCACTAGTTTCATAAGGGCGTTCAGATGCCACAGCAAAGGTGAGGAAAACATGACAAGCTGGGGCACCGAACAACAGTCATGTGTTTGAGAAAATAGTATGGATGATAGCAATCAGCACAAGCAAATCAGAACCGATACCTTAGCACAATCCTCGTCTTCTAGCACAGCTGTCTGTTGCTGGGGTGCTGTCTTATCAGACACAACATAAAACTTAAGGATCCCCCCACATAGAGTCACTAAGGAACCTTGGATAATTATACGGCAATTATCATTCACATTTCTACTATGAAAACACTATTTTTACTCTTTTCCTAAGCCACTGTACTCTGTTGTTCCAAATTATTAAAAAAACAACCAGGGATCCACTGCAGAAATGGCTGCAATTGGGACACAGATAAAGCATCTTGACATGAAGATGAGCAAGTACTTTATAGAGCATCATTATAGATTATTTCCTGGAATGCACTGCAGTTTGCTTTGGGTTTGAATACATATGTGATATATATTTACTATAGCAAAAATCTCACCACTATCGATTTTTCTATAAATATTTAATGGTTACCAGTCAGAAGCTAAATTTAAGTAACAATAGTGCTAATGACATTAAATAAATGAAGCACTTTAAAAGTGTGAGAAAAAAGCAAATGCCTCTTTACAGCATTTCAACGCAAGAGCAGTAAGACAGCAGCCTGAAACCATGTTATGTGCTGATAGCCTGAGTCATGTCTGGTCTCACAGTCCGACCAGCACAAACATCTAACAAAAAGTAGGTTCTTTGAGCAGCAGAATTAGCAGAGACTGGCTTCCAGCAACTTTTTCCCATGCATTTGACATTTGAAGAGAGTGGAGCTTAATAGCTTTTCCTTCAGTAGAGGCACAATTCACATACCTCTCCTCTTTCTTGCTTCCTAATTTCATGAGACTTGCATGATTCTAGTATTTTTCAAGCCTGTATATCTCTATCGTATGTGATCGAAACTCTCTATAAGTGCCTTCAATTTGTATTTACACACATCGCACGGGTACAGGCTTGTCACAGGGTTGAACGCATTTTCGTATTTTTTTTTCTCCAGCTGCCAACTTTCTCTACTTGGTATTAAATTATTTGGGGGCAGCTGACTGGCGATAACATTTATACTCTTGAGAACACTCTGGTTTGGGATTCACATGCGAGTACATGGGATTTTAGAGAAATAAAGAAATTGTGCAACTGACAGAATATAAATTTAAGAGAACACAGGAATAAACTCACAGAGCTGTCATAGTCTGCTAGTGTCATACACTACTTGACCCTTAAATGCACAACTAGCACATCATTCTTCTGAACTCAAGAGCTACCCATAATCTGACATTTTGAAATCACATACACAAACGATGAACCTGACTGCCTCCCACCTACAGAAGCTGAATTCATACTAATACTAATTTCTCTAATTTTTCTCCACCTCTTCAGCCTATAATTTTATTCACCCGTTTGTATCTCTTCAACTGGCATCCTTTGTGAAGCTCCCAAAGATTTATTATTGAAAGAGCATGATATAACAAGGAGATATTATTACATTACACTCTAGAAGAACAGATTATCAAAAAAGATAATACCTAACAGTGATGGAGAGAGAGGCCTGCGTATTTAAGCTACAGGAAAAATTTCAAACAGGGGGTTTCAAGTAAAGCTGATACCCCAAACTGTTCCATGCAGCTGCATGTGTTAAACTCACCCAGGAACCACCTGTTCTGTTAACAAGGTCAAAACAACTGGTAAAGTTGACCCAATTTTGGGAGATTAAACTGTAAAACTATTACATGCATCTACATCTAGGACATGCCTACATCTGAAAGGTGATGAGGATTAAGGCACTGGGTGAATTTAAGACACAATAGTGTATTCTAAAGTATTTCTGTACTAGGGCAAACTTTGCACATGTGCCAGACCAAACTCCAGAGATGCAGAAAGAGAGGCCCCTCACCACGATACTACAACACGCAATACAAAGACCATAACTAGGAACAGACAATTAAAAACAGTATGCAAACCAGCTAATTAATAAGATTTGTTACCCTTCAGGGGCAATTATCCGGACAAGGAAAAGCACACACTGCAGGATACCAATTTCTCAAGAAATAAGATTAAAACCCACCAAAACCGAACTCCACCTTCTTCTTTTGCCTGAGCCTCCTCCCCTTTATCACAGACCTGGCTGCTAACCAGAACAAGGTCTTCAATCTACTGCGACTCTTTCCTGGAAACTTTTAAACCACCCATGACTTAAAGAGAATATGTACTCTTCCCCAAATGAATAGACCTCATATCTCTTCTGTGTAAAAAGACTTGCTGTTTTCATACAGAAAGAGACAACTTCTTTCATTTTCAAAAGAAGGGAATTCACACCATCCTGTTTGATGCTCTTTGGACAGAAACAGGTGTTTAATTCACGCTGTTGGAGTTTTTAAACACAGATACAGTTACCAAAAATTCTCTCTGTTTTATGGCTAGACCATTACCTAAGAGAGCACATTTGCTTGCAGATGGAATCATAAAATGTCCGAAGGCTGAGCTGTGGACTAGGAAAGAGTAGGTGTGAATTCTCATATGACTGCACACACACACATTCCCAAATCAAAGGGTAATTATGAGAAAAATTAACACGGAAAGGGTATATCACAGTTTTCTGTGCCACTCACCATCATAACTTTCATGGACTGAGGGAACATATGTCCCTTGAGAAAAAAAACAGGACAACATCACTTTCTCCTGATGGAATTTGGGATTTTTGGAGGCTTAGGGGAATGCAAGGAGCTGAGAAGTCTCCAGCCTACTGTTGAAAGTCACAGCATAGAGATCTTTGGGATAACACTTGTTATTCTCCACACAAGTGGAGGAACAAAGGGGATAAACAAGAAAATATCCCTCACCAGAAACTCAAGCTTTATCACGAATGTGGTTTAACTGCAAATGGAGCACCTCTATTGCAAGCCCTGCCCAGATCTTCCATTAGCTGGAGATGGAACACGGACTGTCTTACCTCCTCACATAAGAGGAAACTTTATGAGAAAAAAGGTGGTAGACAGGACAGGCAGACAAGGTGAATGGATTTCCTGTGCTTCAGTATGTCCTACCTTCTTTGGAAACTGCTTCAGACTTCTACCAGCCAGGACAAAGGACCTGACACCAGTAGCACCAAGATGTGTCTGGGTCTTCTGTCCCCACTGCATGAAGCTTCAGCATGTACAGTAGAGCTGAATCCTCAAAAGGCCTTCTCCAGCCCAGTGATAGGGAAAGGATTTAAATATTCCCACTAGTCTTCCCTTTCTCTCTCCCCTACAGCAATGACTATGCCTGTGCCCAGAACAGCCTCACAGGTGGTACCAATACCTCAGCAGAAAGGGGGGGGTTGGAAAAAACCAAAAACAGTCTGTGCAGCTTCTCCAGGTAACATGAAGCCATGGTGGGGAGATTGGAAGTAGGTCTGGAGTGAATAATTTTCCTTGGCCCATGCCTGAGGTAAAACCCACAGCCTCCTAAGAAGAAGGACCCCTACCTGTTTAGGGAGATGATGCCCTTAAACTCTGCTGTCTTTTTCATTCACCATTGCCTGGTAGATGCAGATATTCAATCCTTCCACAGTGAGGCCGGGAGTGCAGTTTGGCCCTAGGACTGACCTCCAGCCAAGCTACAGGTGTTCCTCCCCATTCCTGAGAGGGCACAGGGATCTGACACACCACCTCAGCTTCACCGGAGGGCAGACCAAAAGCCCCATGACCTCTCTAGACAGGCCAAACGCAGAGCAGCCATGAGCTAAAAGAGCAGGTGCAATGCACATGGAGCCCACCACCTCTGTTGTCCTATGCCTCGGCCACGCAGCATTGAAGAAATAAACACAAAAACTGGAAAGCAGGGTCAAAAATAAGAGGTGTGGAGAAAGCAAAAGTCAGTCAAAAGAAACAAATAGGAGGTTCTAATTCACAGAAGTTTAAATGACCTATCAGAAATGAGGGTGACAAATCAACCCCATGTTTTTCTGGGAACGGTGTCTGCTGGTTTATGGTACGCTCCAGTGTACCACCTGTAACACCACTTGCATGACCCTGCCAGCCAGGCCTACGCTCACAGCGGGAGCTTCTGCCAGCATCACTCCACCTGTGAAGGATTACAGCTCTTCAAAGCCACAGGCAGACATGATAGTACCAGCAGAAGCCAGTAATGTAGACCTGGCTCCGGATCAAGTGCACATTTTGCTGGGCAGTGTAAATAGGGGTTTGTCCACACACAGACCTGGTAACGCTCAGCTGTATGGGAAGAGTTAAAATGCTGTGATTGCTCTAATGTAATTACACCAGACCAGGGTGCTTTAGGATTACCACAATTATTCCTGCATGGGACAGGAAATAAGCTACACTGGTATTAAGGTACTTCTAAACACGTCTTATTACAAAGAAGCCCCATCGCTTCTCAAGGATAATCGCAGCTCTGTTTCCTTCCATTAGGATGCAGCAGTCGGCTGCCTGGACCCCAAACAAGCGTTCACTGCTCTAGGGAAGGGACAACATACCATGGCACAGGTTCTCCACCCAGGCTGGCAGCAGGTCTTGTTACTATAGAGAGCAGCGTCACAGCCTTCTCTTAAATTTTCTCCAGAGCTGCTTCAAGGTGGATCCCGCAAGGAGTTTCATTCATTGGGATTACTGAGAAAGAAGCAGAAGGAAGCAGTCTCTTCCTCCTGGCTAGAATAGCATTGCTCTTCCAAGGTGCCCTCTTGGCACTGGAAGGAGAACAAGCACCGCTCACCCTTAGTAATGCACAAAGATTACAACAGGTAGCTGCATTTTCACCTGTAAAACCTAGTCCTCCAAACCATCATTTAGCCAGAAGACTAGCCAGACACAGTGGCCCACAGCAATGGGAAGCAAGCCTTCGATCCAGTTTCCCAGGAGAAAATACTCATCAGTTTCAACAGGAGTGGCACCTTCCACCAGACTCAGGGATGGGAAAGGCAGAGCACTCTCTAATGGGTATCTCATCGTCGAGCTGCTGTCAAAGCATCACATTTCAAGGAAGATTAGGATTGCTCTTTTTGTTGGCATGTCTGAGAAGGAACTGAAATTCCAGAAGCAAACACTGAAAACTTGCTGACTACAAAGCTAGCAAGAGCACCCAGTGTTGTAACAGGGTGTGGACCAAGGAAAGTTAACCGAACCTGACAGTCCAAAAGAATAACAGAAGCTCCCTAAGAAAGGCGTGTACTGCAACAAAGCCCTGGCAGATGACCTCTCAAGAGACTTCCATCAGACTGAATAAAAACCTATTTAATGAGATTAACTGATCATTTTGCTCCACCCTCGTTATAACACTCACCAAGAGAGAGGAATGTTCTTGCAGCCGAGTGCCTGATTCCATAGGGAATGCCAGAGAGACCGTGACAGAAGACACGAAAAACACAGAGGAACCTTCCATCTTTGGAGTGTGAGCTACAGATAGTAGTTACTCAAACATCTAGTAGTTACAGTGGCTACTCAGTTTTCATCTACGCACAGATTTTTGTATCAGGGGAACTATTTCATTATGTTAACCATACCAGCAGGAAAAATATAAGGTATTTTTTATGCAGTTACAACAATCCAATGTGCATACCAGCAGGTATTTCATTTCCAGGTAATCTTTTCTCCCCCCACCCCCTTTTTTTTTTTAAAATAATAATAAGAAAGAAAAAAATAGTGTAACACTTCTGCAAAGCTTCGGTTTCACACGTGTGGATGAAAAACTAGATTTTAGATTTCTGTTTAAAGCCTGGTCATCACCTCTTTTTTTTTTTTTTCCTTTTGTGTGTATTGTTTTATTTTTCCTCCTTAAACTTCAGGAAAGCTAAACCCAGTGGCTAAAACTTTCATAAGTACTATTTCCCTAGCAATTCTCAGGGACACTGAGGTTAAAATACTGAAGCACAGTCATTGCTTCTGTAAGTGTCAAAGTAGCTCACTTCAACCAGTTCCCTGCCACACTTTATTGAGCTCATCCGTTATGTCTAAGAGTGTCTTGGCATAGTGCATCTTCACCACCCTTCAACCTTCAACCACAGGTATGTCTGTATCAGGCATCATCATGAAATCCCACACCTGAGTTCTACAGCCATCAAACTGTCAACGTTGGAAAGTCTGACACAAAAGACCAGAGGACATCTTAAGTGACTGTCAAAAGTCCACCTCCCTGCACTGAGGCAGGATCAAAGATACCCAGACCAACAGATGTTGCCTACCCTACTCCTTAAAGTGCATTGGGGAAAGAGATTCCTCAGCATCTCAAGGTTATCCAGTTCAAGTCTTTAGCACCATATGCAGTGTTTCACACTTTCCAAGATATTTGGAAGAACTGGAGACCTGAATCCCAACTTCAGAGCACAGCAGTTTGGCCGCAAGTGTCAGAGCAGTGACTGCCTCAAAGCACTAATTCAGTTTACCCCCTGCAGCCCAGCCCAGCCGGCATCAACCACCCTCCCTAAAGAAAAGCCTCCTGCAGCCTGGAGGCTCAGCCTCCATCACCTCATCCTGCCGAAAAAACACATATTGAGCCAAAGAGGATCCCAGTGCGAAGTCCAGTCTCACGTGCTTGGGGCATAGACCCTGGCAATGACAATGCCATGTAGCTGATGCATGAAGCAACCTCTAATTTTACGCATTTTCATTCCAAAAGGCAGACTGCACACTTACGTTTCTTTATCCATACAGATGTGGTGCTGATACAGTTGTGGTACATGAAACTTTCTGCTCAGGGCAAAACAACTGTGACATACAGGGCTTGTATGACTATTTAGAGTTGAAAAAATGAAAGTAATCATGAAAGATTCGGGGCTTTGAAGTTAACAAAAAAAAAATGACAGTCCACTCCAGTCTACCCTCATCATTGGGAATACAGTATTGGCTACATTATAATAAGACCATGCCCGAGTTCTCTTTAAATACTGCTGCTGAATTCACTCACACTTAATACTGTTGTCCCAACAGTTATCTTGTCAGACAGCATGATCATTCTCCACCATGGAGAAAATGCAATCGCCTCATTATTTTCAGTAGAATCAGTTGACAATGCTTATTTTCTTAATAAATTATTTCTCATAACTTAGTAACACTTTAAGCTACTATAAACATGTCTTGAGAGCGTACCACAATTTTAATTAGTTTCAGACATCAGATGTTGAGTTTGATACTTATGATCATTCTGACTCTGTTTTGTTTAATGACTCCTTTTGTCTATGAAAGCAAAGATAAGAAAGTTATCTAGGACACCCACTGAAGAGTCTCTAATTTAAGAAGAAATTTCCTCTGTCACCGACTGTCAGATGCTAATAGCTGCTGTTACTATTTTCCATATGATACCAGGCAAATGGTCTTAGAGAAGCATCCTTCATCCTATACAAAGCAGTCATCGAGTCAACTAACCGAACGACTGCGTCCCTGCAGTTTCCAAAGGAGACATTCTTCTAAATCCATTTTAACCTACAGGGAGAAAAAGTAATATATTATCTCAAATAACTACAGTAAGAACTTAGCACTGTATTACAAGGAGGCGACTGGGAATTATTTCTTTTTAAAGCCTGTTTTATACGGATTCTGCATCAGGCTTTAATTAGCATGCCAGTTCCTCTTCTGAGGTTCCTGATCACTCACAGCCCAGTTCAGCATTCACCAAAGGCAGCAAGACAGACTCCCTTGAACTCGGTGGGGTCTAAAGGAGGGCTTAGGGCCACGCAGGGAACTCTCTAGTACCAACGTGAAGTTAATTGAGCAGGCCTTTGACGCCCAGCTCTGCATGTCAGCCCTTGGAAGACTTTTCCTACCAAAGATCAGAAGAAAATCTGGACTTCCAGATTTGGGGCTATGTAAATGTATCATCTGTACTCAGCAGGTATAGCACTAATTTTTCTTTTGCTGTAGAGGAAAGTGAGATGATCTATCAACCTATTCAGTTTGACTATTTACACGTATTTTAAGTCTTTGCTTACATAAAACTACAATAAAGTATTTCAGAAAAGAGCATCTGCCAATATACATACAGTATTCTGCTAAAGGCAGATACGTACCGTAAGGTACATTTAAGATCATTAGTTAGCTATGACAGGCGATTTACTGTGATTTATCTTTCAGGATCATCTCATTCAGAAGGAAAATTGAGCGTAAGCCCCATCCATAACCTGTACATCCCATCTAGATACTTGAAATCATAATAGGTTAAAGGATGCAGTAAACAACTCTCCAACGCAAGCCAAAATATTTAACCTGAAACCTTTTGGAATAGAACCTGCAAATATCAGTAGCCCAGCCAGAACTCCTACTAACATGGATTGCCAGGGGCTAATGAACATAGAAAACTCTTTACCTAGCACATAATTTTACTGTTGCTGGGTGAGCACTGCTCAGTCGTTTCAGTACAGATCCAAGAAATTTCCTTCTTATGGTTTGGTCTCTGTTTGAGCCAGACACAAATTAAGGCTAAATTAAGAGCTGTGGTTCAAAACAATTCTATGGAACACAAGAACAAAGCTCAAAACTTATCTCTCTACCCTGCAGGTGCACATCCTGAGCATACAGCTAAACAGGGCCATCCACCTTTTGGGGACGACTGGCAACAAAATTTGAGTGAAACATTTGGGGTCTGATCCACATACCACCTTGCGTACCACCTTCTCCATTAGCAAACCCTGCTCAGTCAGAATGACATGCCCTGGGCTTCACTATAGTGGCACACCAACAGCAGATCAGTCTCCAGTGACTCCACTAGAAATTAAACCATAGAGAGATACAACGCAGCCATTTCCTCCACTTACAACAATGGATCATCCCTTCGGGAACCACCAAATTCATACAAAATATTTCAAATAGCTATTCCTCCTTACTATCCCACCTCCATCTCTCCTAAAAAATATATATTTGGGGGGGAAAAAAAAAAAAGGTGGCAGGCCCCTGGGTTACTGAACCTTTAAAAGGATTTCCTGTACCCTGTGAAACAGGTGGAAAGCTCTAAAGCACAGCCTGGCGATTTAGTCTACACACACCAGATTCAAGATTTGGCCAAAAACCTTAAATGAACCAACGTAACTGCTGCCACAAAAGCCGACAACTTCTAATCAATACCTTCCATGTTTAAGACAGAACAAACCGCCTCTCTGCAAAACGTTCTTATGCTGGAAAATAAATAAATTACAACAAATTTAGGAAGCTTGAGTTTTGCTTGGCTTAGGAAACCCAGGGCAGAGCCCCTAATTTTTCAACAGCAGCGCTGATGAAAGCAGTTGAGACACCTGCGAAAGACCAAAATAACACATCTAAAAAAAATAATATATTCACCAAGGCTGCAGATACATGTGTGTTGCAAGAATTAACAAAGCTGAAAAATCATTGAAAATATTAACACAATGAGCATGAAAATAGTGAATGTGTTAAGAAGTATTTTGCATGACTTCATCCTAAATCTTTTTATTCCCTAATTTGACTCTGTTTTTTAGTCTAGATTATAAAGAAGATTTAAAACAGGGAGCTTTTTTTTCCCCCCACCCTTCCAATGAAGTCTTCCCATTAATAAAAAGGAAACAAAGAAAATGAAGAAAGTGAGTAGTAAAACTTTTACAACATAATAAAATATATCAGAATCCCAGTACAGCAGGATTGGAATTGTCTAAAAATGCTGAATTATGATCGGTTGTCATATAAAGTTCAGTCCGGAGTATTAGCAATCATATTCTCTAGCAACATGTATATAATTGGGAGATCTTCGTAATAACCCTCAGTTTTAAAGGCTCATAAAAACTGCATTTTACTCGTAATTTGCAGGAGGAAAGAAGAATTCTTAAAGGAAAGTAACATCTTTTTCTCAGTAAGAAAGAGTCTGAAGGCAAAACACTGTGTATTTTAAAGCAAGCAACCCTAAAAGCCTTCTTCTTTCACAGTTTTCGGTGGGGTATTATACAAACACTCAGTTAAAAAAGATAAATACGGAACTATAGTACACACACTAGAAAGGAAATTAGTATCACATAGAGAGGAACCCTCTGAAAGTACATTGGAAGCAAAGCATGTTACATTGTTTTTGAATACAAGTACACAGGTACTTTAAGGTAAATATCTTGATGTAACATTGTAACCAAGAGTAAAACAAACTATGGCACTCACAGGCGCACAAAAAAGAAAGGATGCCTGTTTTACAAAATGTGTATAAATTACATTTACCCACCTCCAAAATACAGTGTGAAAATAATTATAAAAAAAAAAAAAATCAGTACGTGACATTCTCAGTAGGCTCCTAAATCTCTAAATTTTCTCAGTTTCTCCCCTGACATTCTAAACCGAAATCCTTTCACTTTGTTAGAGTCAACTAACGAGTGCCATAAACTTCCAATCATCCCAGCCACTTTTGGACTAGCCAAGGCAAAACTGAAGTAATGAATAGGATGCTGAAGTTTCTGTATGGAATAGTAAAATACAACTTGTCATCAAACCCAGATATTTTAACTTTATACTTTTGCCAGAGTAAAGCTTTTTTGTAAATAAAATCTGTTTGTTTTCAAATTAAGCTACTTCGAGCTGTTTTGGGAAGCATAGTAAGTAATCACAACAACAACAACAACAATTTCCATTTGGATTTCAAAACCTGATGAAACAAAACCAGCACATGTCAAACCTAGTGTTTTCCTACCTGGAACAGGTAAGGACCAGCTCTCAAATGCCACCTTGGGATAGTTCAGACTAGTAATCCCGTTCATGCTTAGATGAGACACTAGCATGAACAAGAAAGAAAAGAAAAGAAAAAAAAATAATAAATCTACCCTGTCCTTCTCTTCTTTTATTAGCAACTCCTACAGCAGTGGTTAAGCTGCAGTAAGTAAGCTGAAGACCCAGAGGACCAGACTAACCCAAACACACTGCTAGAGAGAAACAGGTTTAAGAAGAGACTTACTGCTTGCCATGTGACTGGGGGAGGTATGCTGCCCATTGGGTGTGCTGGAGGTGAGGTCAATGGCCATGCTGGAGTGTTCCCTTTCGGGCGAAAGCTCATTGTCACCTGCTTTCACAAAACAAGCCCCCCATCAGTTCCCATCCCCTTCTTCAGCAGAGCAACACAGCAATTAAAAAGTACGACTCGCTCACTCCCTTCACCCATGCCCTTCCCTCCTTTACCAGCGGGGTCTTTCAGAGCCTGTAAAAACTGGACTCTCAGCGGCCACAAGTAAACGTTTGACTGACTGAATTTAACAGCCCCCTCAAACCTACTGTCACCAGTCCTCTATGCACACACCTGGGACAAATCTTGCCCCAGCTGCTTTGCCTCAAGAGAAGTTAGGATTACTTTTCCATTAGCAGGGGCTGAGAATCGGGGCTGGGCAGAAGACTGAAGTAGCACTTACCATACTGCACTCTCCCCCCCTTACCCCCCCCAGCTCTCGGTTAACTGACAGTTAAACAAAGCACTTAAACTAAGACATTTTGCCCTGACACAGAAGACAGGAGAAATGCATAGTGAAAGGCATAACAAAATTTTTGGCTGCAATTTGAATTTCTGAAGATGAACTCTCTCTCATTTGCACAGTTCATTCATCCTCAGCAAACATTTAAACCTAGAGCTACTCACCCATACTCACTCATTCCCATGCATTTTTCAGTCATACACAAAGTTTATGTTTAAATGCTCTTAATTCAGCATCATCTCAAAGCAAAGACCATATACAAGGAAGCTAAAGTTTCAGGCATCTGCAGTATAGAAAGAGCAGCGGGGAAAAGGAAACTAATTCAGAATAATCAAATGAAATGACTACTTACATGTTATATATCCATCAGCAGCCTCTGCTTCCATAGTCAAAGTGCAGTGCTGCAAGGCAGAAAAGTACACCCTCAAAGATGCCTGTCAGTATCAACCATTAAATGATTAAACTTACTTAAAGACCTAAGTAGTTGTCCATTTTACTGCTGTTGCAACCATTGCCTAGAGAAACACAAGTATACTGCATGTGCTCATTTGCAAAGCACTGAACTCTTCCTGCAAATTATCTGAGTAGAGAATTCAGCTGCCTCCTGGGCAGGCGGCACTGGGATCATCTTGGTCAGACTGTACCCCTCTCTGTCCCCCCTCGCATTTTTACCTGATCTGAGAGTTTTTCCCCTGACTTTCCACTTGTTTTATTCAAGTGGAGATGGTAATGCTTTATCAATTATCGGTTCGTGCAGCCAGAACAGACTTTGAGGAGATGGATACAATTAACAATTGCTCTTTTCACACGCACTCCAAGAGACTTCATCCTGATCTAAACAAAATAAAGCCCTCCCGCGTCCATTCCCCTTTGAGACAGTTATTACAACTCTTTGTCTCACAGCACCAAATGCACGCACACACCTGTACACGCACCTGTTCACTCTAACCCTATTTATCTGCCACAGCATGGGGCTGAACGTCACACTTAATACTCTCAGATCATGCATTTTGTGGCGTGAAGCAATCTTAAAGTTTCTGGAAGCACTTTGCTGACACAGAACAAGCTATTACTTTCCAGAAACCCAAGTAACTGTATAGAATGACACCCCCTAGCTATCATTTGATATATATTGAGGGGGAAAAAAAAAAAAAAAAAAAGAAAAGAGATCAATAATCATAACTATGTTCTTTTAAGGGGAAAAGTTAAGAATCTGACATGACCAGAGGAGAATTTTATTTCCTCTCTCCCTTCACGGCCTCTTTTTTGCCTTTAGTTTCAAAACTCTCACTGCACCAGGCAGCTAAATTATTCACAATGAGCCATTTCTGTATTGATCGCCAAGTATATTTAGCCCTAGCTCCTGGAATTTCTCCATTACTTACTGGAAAACAGGCAGCTTCACTTCTTGTCTCCAAAACCACTTCCCTCCCCCTCTCTTATCCTGCTTCCCTCCCCACCCCCTACCTTCCCCCCCAATAAATAAATACTTTTCTCTATGCTCTTCTTTGGTATAAAGCAGATCAAATTCCCAAGGCATTCAGCACATAACACTTAAATTTCAACTTGCCCAGCTGCTACCAAACTCTCTTCAATTACTGATTTTCACATGACTTTCTTAAAAAGAAATCTAAAAGAAATAAAAAAAAAGTTTTCAAAACGGGTAAGCCGCTTCCTCAAGCCCTTCAAAATTACCTTATCTTCCCCCTAGTCCAGGTAGGCAGGCACACACTGAGAAAAAGAAAGAAACATCAGAAGCAACAGGGAAAGATCATCCCAGCCAATGAAGCGGAAGGAAAGAAAGGGGAGGAAGGGAGGAGGAAGAGAAAGGAAGACAAAAAGAAACACAGAAACATCCATAACCGAAATTAAAACACGGTTTGATTTTTATTTTTTATTTCTTCAGGGGAGGGAGGAGGACGAAGAGGAGGGGGAGAAGAAAAAGTTTGGGAATCATTTTTAGGCTGGTGATGGCAAATCCCAGCTGCTAAGCTTCCCTCTCCACAACGAATGGAGAGAGAGAGAGTTTTGGTCGGGCTGAAGACACGGCAAGATGGGGAAAGTTTAAAAAATATTTTTTTAAGCAGAGGGGAAGAGAGTGAGAAAGGAGGGGGAGAGGGAGAGGGGAGAGAAACCCGCCCCCGGCACTTACAGGTGGGGCATGCGGAGCCGGGGAGCCGGGCAGCCCCGGGGATGAGCCGGCGGGGAAACTCGCTCAGGAATGGCACATACTTTGAAGGAAGATGAAGAACAAAAAA
>VZSF01001726.1:745220-770731 GCA_013398295.1 Chionis minor
GGTTCGGAGCTGCCGTGGTTGTTATCTAATTGGATATTCCAAGTACACATGAGGTAATTTCGCTTCCTTTTTGCAAGCGTTTCGCCTGGGGAGAAAGCCCGGTTAAAATGAAAGCCTTTCCACGCTATTCCCGCCCCCCCCCCCCCCCCCCCCCGAGAAATCGGTGTGGTGGGGAAAGGGGTAAAAATAGGATTATTTTCAGGAGGAAAACCCTTGCCGCGCCTCCCAGCCAGAGCTGAAGTAACACCGCCAAGTGCCACAGCCTCATCTCGGCGCCCTGACCCAAACCCGGGCAGCCGGTTGACGCAGCTACAGCGAGGCAGTGCCCGGTGCCTGCCTTCCCGGCGGTGAGTGCTGGACGGGCTTTTTCACAGCTTTCCCTTGCCTTTGACAGGTGCAAGGGCATCGTCCTTTTTCCTCCGAGTGGCCCTTTATCGAAGTTGAACTGCTGGGTGCTGGTGACTGTGGTAATGCTGTTATTAGGCACCAGAGTTAACACTCTGTTAAGGAGCTGTGGCTGTGTATGTCATGCATGATATACACAGTTATTATTAAATTTAAATTTGCAAAGTTAAACACACAAACGCCAGGAAGGAATTCGGGCTGCCTGTACACACTTGAGCCTTTTTGCCCAACAGAGTGGCCAACAGGAATAACAGGGACTTTTTACTTTCACTGGTACCAAAAGGGAATAGCACACGTTTTGCCAGTGGGTTGCATTGATGAGGATACTTCCATCACTACATACCCACGTTCTGTGTGTATCAAGAGCCTGCAAGTTTTGCTTTCAAGCAAAATCTTAACTACAGCCTTAACGCTTGCTCCAGCTACACATGAGCGCAATACTGTTGTTAGAGGCAGTAAAGTAAAACCCAGGTTTTATTAGCTCAACCACTTCACATCAAATGACATTCTGCTCTGTGGTGGCAGAGCCACCCTATCCTGAGAGAGGGAGACAAACTCCACTTTTAAAAATACATTTTTAGCCAGCCAAAGACACTGAAGTTTTTAATAGACAGCGCTCTCCCCAGCACTACAAATTTTAGCCAATTAGTCATTACGCCACATCTGTGAAGTGGGTTAATTTAACTCTTCTTATTTTGCATAGGAAGGAGGCAGAAAGGTTAGGGGACTGGCCCAAGGCCACAAAGAGCACTCAGAGCTGAGCCTAGAAAGCAGACTTCTTGTTTCCCACGCCTACGTTTCAACAACTAGACTTGGCTTGCCTACATCAGAAAATAGACTGGCATAGCTATAGCTGTGTAATTATACCATAACAGTTTTTGCCGGAATAACTCTACTTGCGGACATCCTCCTCCAGATGGAAAGTGACTTCCCAAAAGCTGTCCAGATGAATTCACTCAACAGCACGCCCTTTTGAGTTTTGCCTTTTTTTTTTCCCCCCCTCCTGGTCTTCATTTTGGGGGGACAAAATTCCCAAGATGTGGGTCTCAGCAGCATTTTGAAGCCTTTGATGACTTTTACAGACCATTGAAAAGCAGGGACAAATGCAAAACATGTCATTGAAATGCTACAAGTCTCATTGTCAAGATTTTTATGGTGCCTTTCATCAGAATGTTGAAAACTGAAAGCTTCCAGCTGGCTCTCCTTACAGGTAATAATTTAATAGCTAACAGCTTTTCTCCCAAAGCTGCTGGAACCTGCTTGAGCCATGGACACTGATGGGAAAAGCTAGACCCATCCTCTACAGTAGTTATTTCTGATTTTTTAATCCTGCTGCTCCGTAAGCTTTCAAAACCAAATGAAGCTGTGAAAACAAGGAGGAGTCACCAAAGGAAAAATAAGAGACAGGGAATAAAGTGAAAGGGTTTACCTTTAAAAATAGTCTCGTTAACTCCAAGGACTGCAGAGATGAGCACATCCTCACTACAGCAACATGGGGGTGAATCACAGGTTTCAATGCAAAACTCAACTCGGGGGCTGCAGCAAGAGCTCCACAGTGATTTACATCAACCCCACACCTGCCCCCAGATGATACTCAGCAGAGCAGCTGTCATGATCTTGAGGACCAAGCAATGGTTTGGCCATCAGGAGACCAGGGTGCACATCCAACCATGATCAGAGGTCCTCCACATAACTTCCACCAAGTCATTATTTCTCTGTGTTTCAGTTCTCCATTTCTACAATGCAGTGAATAATGCGATGAGAATTTTTATTCTGCCAAGCAATGCCCCAAGAGCAATTCTGAGCTTTGCCACAGACTGCTGCCACGTTATAGCCATCACTTCAGCAGATCTCTTAAGGAGCCATTTCTGGGGCTCCTGTCATCCTGGTGGGCAGCCCCTTTCCCTTCCATTTCCATTGGCAAGACCAAAGCAGACTACACAACCCTGTCTGCCCTGGCACAGTGTCCGGCCACACAAGCCCGGCTGCCCTGGGGATCACAGGCTGTGCCGACAGCCACCCACTCTTGAGATCCGTGAAGTCCCTCCAGGCATTTGCTCAGTCTCTATGAGCCTCAGTTCTCCACTGGTGTGCTGGAGATAATGGAGCTCCCCCATCTCACAGGGACCCTGGGGAGGAGAATTTAATTCCTCATCACTTGTCAGTAACCTGCTTTGATAGGTCAGTGATGGGCTCAGCCCATTTTCAGCAGAATATTTAATCTATATATGCATTTAACCCAATATGCATGTGTATGCACATGCATGGATATAAGAATTATTATTCAAAACCACCATAATGCTTTATGTAAATTCTGGTTTAAATTATCTATTTCTCCTTTGTTATAGGCCTGTATAAGGTCAAGGTATTTTAGGAGTTCACTCCCAAAATGTTTGTTAGGCATTCACATAAATAATAGTCCATCACAGGAAAAGCTCCAAATTTATTTATATTTAGCAAATTTAAAAAGACATATCTAAAACACTGTTGCCTTGGACAGCTATGAACACCACAGAGCTGCAGACCCCTGGATCAGCTTTCTTGCCTTTAGACTGAACCCTCTTTTCTCTACACACAGAAATGGCACTTTGAAGACAAACTGGATCAAATCCCAATATCCTTTGAAGAGGACAAACGTAGACCTTTCTTTACTTAACTGTGAGTTGAGCAATCTAAAAACTATATAAGGACTAATCTATTCATTATTCCATCTCCTCTTTACTACAATAAAGTACTGTTTTATGCTTATATGCATCAATAAAGAGACCTATAAAGAAAATAATGAACATCCTTGAATATCTTCAGGGCATACCCTATTAATTTTAAAAGGGACACAACATACTGTACCCCTTGTATTTCACCAAGATAAAAGCCTATAGATTAATTCCTGTTAAAACAGTTGGTATTTTCAGGACATGCAGATGTAATTTATGGAGAAGCACAATACTTATAATAGCTCAAAGGCCACAGAAACTGTAGATCTGTGTCTGTTACTGTAGTTGTACAGGCATGCATTGTACAGAGAGCAGTTGAAAAGGCAGAGTATGTAATCTGAATACTAAATTTGTGAATAGTTTCTCACTTGGGCTGGTTAGGCTTTTCAAGAGCAGCGGATGCTTTGTGGGGGACTTTGTAAAACATTCTACTAATATATCACATGGTTGCTGCATTTTCTTCTCTTATCTTTACTGTTAGAGCTTTATTCATGAAGACACAATATTTGATTCTTAAAAGGGCACCAGCTCCTGCTCGGTACTCTCCACCTGAATTCAGTGTGCTCTGTGAGAGACAGTTTTCACAACAAATACTTCTTCCTTCTAAAAGATGAACAACTTTAGGTGTATATAATAACCCAAAAGTATACAGGAAACAAGATCCTTTCCCTCACCCCCATGTATTCCAATTGCTATATCCAAGTTACTTGGAAAAGAGTATTATATTTTCTGTTTTATTATCAATAATAAAAGTGCACAGGTTTCTCTTTTACTATGGAGATATAAATGTATATGGATATATCATTTATGAGGAAGGGCAATTCTAAAGTGTCCTAACAAAATTCAATTATGACATAAGCTACTATCAGAGAAGCCTTGAGCCTGGGATCATTTTTATTCTTTGCTTGTACAGCACCTAGCACAATGAGGATTTATGCATGACCTCACTTCCCACTTAGTGCTTCAACAAAAACAAGAATTAACTCTTGCTTTGCTTATGGATAAAAAAAATCCCAGTATCAACAGAATTAGATACATCCAATACTGAACAGAGAACAACACAGAATTAGGAAGTTCATGAAGAAGCTAATACAAAAGCATGCTGGATTTATTTAAGTTACCAGAGTTGGCGGAACATTTAGGCAGACAGACAGTTGTTACTTGAGCTGAAATTTGATAAAATTATGTGTGTCAATTACATGGAGTATTGCAAAGTACCAGGGAACATTCAGTGACAACCAACCAGGCTAATGGCTTTGCAACATCTAGAAGTTTGGTGGAAGTAGAGTTCTTCCATTTCTCTATGGCAGGATTAACATGAAGGTTGAATCTCAAAAGGTCAAAATTTGCCATTTGGGTTTGAACAGACTTCTACAATGCAGAAGACTTCTGCCAAATTAGGCTGCAAACATCCCAGGAGCGGGTCTTGTAAAGAACCTTCTGGATTCAGCCTGACACACTACAGCTATATTCATGGTTCTCATCCTGGGTGAAATATAGAATAGGTAAAGCAACCCTATACATACATTTCTAAACTCAAAAGGAGTTTCAACTACAGCGCTCTAAAGCTTGGCAAAGAATTGAGGGATAAGGACATTTACTCTTTCAAGCCAACCTACCTGTCAGTGCACAGCATGGGCCAGTAGCTCCCTAGAGGCAAGGAGCCCAGGTCAGCATGGCAGGAACCTTGCAGGCCAGGGTCCATCCCACAACCTCCAGCAATGGAGTAGGGCAGGCCAGAGATGGTAGCCAGGTCTAACCAAGAACCCTGACCTTCAGGCAAGTCTGCAGCGATGAGGCAGGTCTGAGGTCAAGCCAAGAACTCAATCTGCAGGTTGGGATCAGCAAGGTCCACAGCTAGGCAGGGGCACAACTACAAGCAAGAGACCAACACTCCCCAAAGAACAACTCATGGGGCTTAAATGGGCTCCTGGCCCAATGGCAGGAGTGTGGGTGAAGGCCCCAGCTGATGCTGATTAAGATCCGTTAGTGCCTTCAGGGTCCTCACACTGCCAACTCAGCTACGATTCTGAACAACTAGGGATAGGAGTTTTCAAACGAGGAAAAAAATAGCTGACACCAAAAAGTTAGTCTCATTGACTGTTCATGCTTTTGCTCAGCAGGAGCTGTTAGGCATCCCATTCCTCCTTTGCTGAAGAGTGATGCTGTGCGTGAGGGAAGAAACCGGCATGTTTTAAGCTCATGTCTCACTTCATCTTGCAGGAGCTTGCAGATCTCCCTGGAAGTTAAACAGGCTGTTTTCCTTGATTCTACCTGGGTGGTTGCATGATCTCTGTCAGGCTCCCAGGGTCTTTATTCAAAACACCTGAAGAACGTCCTGTTTATTCACATCACTCCTCACACACCACATTTCCCCTGTTCAGCATGCATCGCTACAAAAACATCAGCACGGATTTACCGGCGTGTACTTTACCCTCCTTACTCCTTGTCCCTATTCATTCACCGCTTTTCCAGCATCATGCTGGTGCTTGTAGGGAGCCGGGAAGAGGCAGTGGTGCTGGGTCAAAAACTAGTTGCTGTGGTGGTCAAGGACTAAACAGTGAAAGCATCTTTCAGGCTGACGGCAGCTCCTGCAGGTGTGGAGTTCTGTAACATGACCTGAACCAGGCGACAGGCATGGCTGTCCCAGGCCAGGGGAGCATAGCAGGGATTAGCCCCCTCTGTGCTGCTGCATGCAATGCATGGGCTCAGAGTGAGCGGTTCCATGTGAAGGACCACCTCCACAGTGAGCACTGGGGGTGAAAAGCTGCCATCCAAACCAGTCTTTGGGTGGTTGCAGAAATGGTATGTCATCAGAGTCTCACGAGTAATGAAGTCAGAACATAACGTTGTCTGAGAAAACAAAAGCGCCCGGCCCTCCACCCTCCAGAAGTGGCACAGCTGAGCCAAAGGCTGACACTCTCTCATCTCAGAGGTGAAGGACAGCATGGGGACTAAGGCGAAGTCTGGATTGTGGATGACTCACTTTCAGCGCCTTGCTTTGGAGGAGGATATTCGTTTCCCCCACCATTTACAAGGGCTATTCTGCTATAGGCACCTTGTTTAGCCTCCTATTCCTCGGCTGCTTCTGGAGTCCATGGAAAAGACCGAGGCATCCAGATTGCAACTCCAAGCACCAAAATTAGATCCCTGCTTGTAGTCACTCCCCAGAGGAGCATTTCTTTCACGGGTGAGTACACAGGGAGGCTAAAGATATCAGCTGGCTAAATTAGTTACAGTGGGTGAATATCCCCGTTCATACTTCCCTTCTTCACCTAGAAAATAAAGCTGGTATTATTTCTTCTCCTCTGTCAACTGTGTTGAGAATCATGAACATCTCAGCAAGAGGGGCAGGGACTTGGACAGAGTTGTGATGGAGGCTGTGCAAGTATGCAAGAGAGAGCCATTTAACAAATAAGGGGGTTGTATGACTCTCTTGTGTCCGTAAGTGGTGTCATCATAGAAGTTTCCTGGTGTTTGATTGTGAAAATACAGTCGCCTTAAATTAACTGGCCACATAATCAGTTTTAAAGTGGAGCCAAGTTAACTTTGATTAACCATAAGCAACAATTTAGATCATAAAAATAAAACATTAGCATCTTTTTATGCCCCTCTCAGTGTTACATGAAACAACATTTGACCACAGCCTTTTAAAGCTGCGTGTTAATTTTTATTGCGAAGCATTCCTCTGTCTCGCTACAGCAGCAGAGCTGATGGAGTGCTCCAAAGCCTTTTTTTTAGGAGACTGGTTCATTTAGTGGTAGAGGATTTCTTAATTTTTCAAAGTTTTATTTATTATTCTTATTTTACTCCAGGAAAGGGATAACATTTCTCTACATCCAGACATTGCCCACACATAACTGTGCAAGCAAAGAAAACATAACTTCATTCTTGTGGTTTGAAAATGCCTCCTTTTTCCTGTTTGTTTGTTTGTTTTTAAGAGGGAGGTGTTTCTAGTTTTTAGTTCTCCTTTGGGGATTTAAATCAATGAAGACATCATTCAGTCTCTCTATTAAAGAGACAATCCTTTACTCCTGGCTACTGCCAATACACTGTCATTTTTTTCTACTTTCTGTTTATTAGCAACATGAGGGATTCTTCTAATTAAGACTTTGGGTGGTGGAACGATGGCTAAAGAAGATGTCATTTTATCAGGCGTCTTTTCTTCATGGCACAGGCCTGAGCTTATGCCGCTAATATTAAGAGAAATTCTCCTACTAACTTCAGCCAAAAAGACCCTGTCTAAAATCTACAAAAGTAAAAAATGTTTACATTTTGCAGCATTATGAATAAGGACACAAATAGAAAAACTTTTGCATATATTATTACCACCCTTGCCTTAAAATTTCTTCTCTGAATTGCTTTTGCTGGTTTATTGCATCCATACACTGCTTAAGCGTGTTCTTCTCGTAACAAAACTTTCCTCGTGCAGAACACTCGCAGAGTTTATTATGAGGCCCTATAGAAGTACCAGGTCTCAGCTTACTCATTGCATTAGAAGAGCAAATGCTTTTCATAGTGGCTTGCTGCTGGTTTGGCTTTGTTGGGATGGTTTTTAATTCACCAAGGGTATAATTTTACATTCAGCTCTGAAGTTTGGTTAAAAATAGCTATTGAGAATAATCCTCAAAATCTGAGGATGTTTTCCATGGAAATCGTATCCAAAGTAGGTATAGGTCTTTAGCGTTGACTTGATCTTTAAGTCATTTCTACAGTATATGGAGCTGTCTTAATTGGCTGACAACAAAATCATGACTCTCCAGCGAGGTTATCCTGGATGGCTCATGCAAGACTTTTGCACATTTGCACATACGACCCTTTGAAACAAAGTGTTTGTCTGGCTGTAGATCGTGGCTTCTTCTTTTGAAAGACAAAAGAAGTCTGTTGAAAACCCACACTTAGTTGTCATCGCCCTAAAATCAGAGATACTGAAAGAGGAAAAACTAAGACAATGACTTCTCTAAGAATTACTATCTGTGAATGCTCTTAAAGTAGAAAGAGCTATGAAAAAACTGAAATGCCAAACTGTGGTGCTGAGCTCATATTTCTCCATGGGAATGTTTTTTTCCACTGCTTCCTTTAAGAGGTAGTTTCTTACTTTAGACAAGGGAAGCCCCATCAGCTGCTTCATAGAGCAAAACTGACACCCACTGGCCATCCCCAGTACTTGAAATATTTTGAGGTATTGAGCAGTCCTTACTTCAGGGCAGAGCAGAAGAAAGGAGTAGTGCATCAACCTTCCAGCTCATCTCAGCCCTTCTTGCTCACAGCGCATGACCTCAGCTTTCTCAGTGGTAGCCCCAAAACCCCACTGCCACAAAGTGGGACAACGCATGACGTAATGCTTAGGCTCCCTTTTGCTCCTTAGGGAGTCAGTCGTATAAACTCCTTTTACACGACAAAGGGCAGGGCTCCTGTCCCTTTCTGTAGGAAGATGGACCAGCTTTACTGACCATTTTTTCCCTGAAATTCGAGAAGACATTTTATTTGATCAGTGTGGGGCTTGCTGTGGCCATGGTCTGCCGCACTTCCCTGCATCAGCTATTTTCAAGCAGCCATCCATGTGCTGGTTGCCACTCAGCCAGACTTACTCAATTCTTCTCTGGCCAAGGTCTGTCTCTTCTGCGTCCCACGTTTCTCTGCGGTATCCTCATTCCTTGTCACACTGTCACCTCCGATCACTGGAGCTTTATTATCAAGGCTCCTGAAGATAATGTTTCCTACCAAGTACTGCTGCCTGCGTGTTGTGTGAAGAAGTGTCCCTTTCTGCCTCTCTGTTACAACACAGGCCAGAATTACATTGGCATTTACACATTTATTTTTCAATCGCATTGCATGCTCATATCTGATTTGCTATCCACTTAGGCACTTCCAACATGATTGCCTTGTAAGTAGCTCCTTCCTACCAAATACATTTGTTTTAGATTATATTTATCTCCTCATGGAGAACTTCAATCTTCCCAGAGATTCAATCTAATACTCTTATTTCCTCCACATGTCATATATCATCATATGCTACTCTCTGGTATTATTCCTTGCTCCTGTTTGGTCTTTGAAACTCCTCCACTCTCTTATATGTTACTGATTTCATATAGTACATTATATTCTACATGGAACATGTCACTTTGCTGAAGGGTACATTATTATATTTTATGTAAGCAGCGTGCCCTTTTATGCCTGTGTGATCAGTTTGCACTTTAGCTATTTTAAACATCCCGGTAGTACATTATTCAAAATTTAAAGCATGGTATCTCTAAAGCACTGTCCTGTTTCTTATCACAGCGTCCAGGCAGTGTAGAGTAACTTACGTCGTTAAACAAGGAAGAATGGTTTTTAACACTGAGCAGCTCCATCCATGCCCACTCTCCCTGCCTGTGCCACTGCCTGAGTTGGATCAGCCTCCAGGGAAAAAAGAACCCGCATAAACTATGCTCTCCCTTTCTGAACACTCATACATTCAGATTGTCTCACAAGGGTTTTCAAGAATTTCAAATACGTATTTTTTGGAGACACCCCCCCCAACAGAAATGAACACTCTCACTTTGTTTTACAGTTCTCCTTTTAGCTTTTAACTTCTCCAGGTGAGCAAAGCACCACTTTGCTTTGCTTTAGAGGAACTTGATGAAGTTAGAAGATTATTTGGCGATGTTTGATAGCTGGTTAATTAATCAGTTGGAGGCAACATGTGACAGCAGCCTCTCTAAGATGAATAGAGGCCACAGTGTGGCTTTGTATTTCCCTAATGCTATTTATATCCACTTCAGCCTCAAGAAATTCCTCTCGTCTGTGGCCTGACTTCAAGACAGGCTGTATCCCAGGCTGGGTAATCACAAATACCTCTGTCAGTGCTGCCAGGGGGAACTGGCCAAAAATTTTAGGACCACTCATTGTCGCATACCCAGTGTTGATATTATATGGGAGGAAGATACCACCTTGCCTGCCCAAGTGCAGGATCCAACTGCTTTGACTTAGCCCGGTAGTTAGCCCAGCCCCAGCCCTGAAGCATTAGCTTCTGCGAGGGACAAGGTGTGGATCTGGGTTAAGAAGACAGAACTACTTGGCCCACGGCTGTACCATGTTATTTGTGAGCATGCAGTGATGCCCTGTCTGCCCAAGCATTTGGGAGCAGCGGGGAAGGTCCTATCTGAGCACAGACATACTGGGAAAGTTTGATGTCTTCAGCAGAGTTATTACAGAAAGTGCCAACTGGGAACCTGTCCGTCGCAGTACAAATATTCTTTATTGCATCTCACTTTGGTTTCTAGCCTTGCCTGAATTACAGTTGCTCCCAAACTAAAAACGCGCAGCTTCATGGCCAGAGGATGAGGTGGTTACTTGGAGAATATGGAGCCCGTCCATCCCCAGATGTCACCATTTCCCAGAGGCGGTGGCTGCTGGGAGGATGAAGGGGACACCCTGTTGCCTCACTGTGGGGGACTGGGCTCCCTGAGCTCCCTCTGCAGAGAGGGGGGTCACGCTCAGTGGTGGAGCAAAGCAGCAGACACCTCTCCCTGGCTTTCCTTCTGCAGTGATAACATTATTAAAATAATACTGAGCTGCCATACAACACATGGCTGACGGCTACACATCATTTATTGATTTTCCTTGTTTAAAGCTTAGCCATGATTTCAGGCATGCAAAAATCCGTTACAACAGAACGATTTGTCAGTAAATTGCTTTTTATGTCAAAAAGAGAGGGGAAAAAAAAGATGTTCAGTGGAGAGTCCTGGGATTTCAGGCTATGCCTTAGGTAACGGTGGGGTTGTGAGAATACGAGTAAGTCCCTAGCTCAATTCATGCCCACAAAAATAATATGCTTTCTCTGCTGGCTTCCTTTTGAATATTCTTTTCCTTATTCAGACTATATTTATCTCTATATAGTGGGATTCCCGGGGGAGAGAGTTGTTTATATAGATGGACCTCACATTGTTTAGCTTTCAAATTTCATTTTTCAAAGCAATTTCTGAAAAGTGACCCACCCCATCGCCCTCCTGAGTATTTCCTTATTCAAGGTCTGCAAAGAGGGATAATTGGCTCCAGCTGTCAGCGTGTGGGCACAAGAAGAGGTTGTATGTTTGCAGAGGCATGGGACCCATTTTGGTTGTGTTTTGTGGACATGTTTGAACACAGAGTCCCTGCACTCTCCCATGCTATGAGGTCATCGTTCTGAAAGCCAGTCCTGTTTGGATATGAGTTATAGTGGGTGAATTCCCAAGTCCATATTAAGTGTATGGTGTTGATATAGAACCCTGAGCTTATTAATGCTTGACTTTTTAAAACCAGGCATCACACCCACTCTACTGCATCCTGTTGAGACCTCTTCACTGTGCCATAAACTATGAGGTTAGTATCTTACTACCCATGTTTCCATCTTCTCATATTAATACCAAGTGATATATCTACAGCAAAGGAAAAAGTAGTATTTCCTACATAGCAACAAATGATTCGAGGACACTTCTGAAACACATTCAGGAACCCTTTGCAAACTGTCGCCAACACATTTGAGATTTTCAATGCTGACAAATCCCTTGGAGAGAGACAACCTGGAGACCCTTCAAAGTCATCTATGAATACATTTCGCTGGGATCATACACAGGTGGAAATGGTGCCCAGCAAGCTTGTGCTGCTGGGTAAAGACTAATCACATACCCCATATGTTACTGTATGTTTATGTATCACAGAATCACAGAATGGTAGGGATTGGAAGGGACCTTTAGAGATCATCTAGTCCAATGCCTCTGGTGAAGCAGGTTCACCTAAAGCAGGTTGTACAGAATGACGTCCAGGCGGGTTTTGAATACCTCCAAAGAAGGAGACTCCACCACTTCTCTGGGCAACCTGTTCCAGTGCTCTGCCACCCTCAAAGTAAAGAAATTTTACCTCCTGTTCAGATGGTATTTCCTGTGTTCCAGTTTGTGGCTGTTGCCCCTTGTCCTGTTGCTGGGCACCACTGAAAAAAGACTGGCCCCATCACTTTGATATCCACCCTTTCAATATTTATAAGCATTGATGAGATCTCCCCTCAGTCTTCTCCAGGCTAAACAGACCCACGTCTCTCAGCCTTTACTCCTACAAGAGGTGCTCCAGTCCCCTGATCATCCTTGTAGCCCTCCACTGGACTCTGTCCAGTAGTTCCTTGTCTTTCTTGAGCAGGACGCGGTACTCCAGATGCGGCCTCACCAGGGCAGAGTAAAGGGGGAGGATGACCTCCTTCAACCTGCTGGCCACATTCTTTTTAATGTACCCCAGGATGCCATTGGCCTTCCTCACCACAAGGGCACATTGCTGGCTCATGGTCAACTTGTTGTCCACCCGAACTCCCAGGTCCTTCTCCGCAGAGCTGCTTTCCAGCAGGTCAACCCCTAACCTGTACTGGTGCATGGGGTTATTCCTCCCTAGGTGCAGGACCCTACATTTGCCCTTTTTGAACTCCACTCAACACTCTAGACTCTCTAGGTCTCGCTGAATGGCAGCACAGCCTTCTGGTGTGTCAGCTACTCCTCTCAGTATTACATCATCAGCGAGCTTGCTGAAGGTACACTCTGTCCCCTCACCCAGGTAGCTGATGAATATGTCGGGCAAGACTTGACCCAGTACTGACCCCTGGGGAACACCACTAGTTACAGGCCTCCAACTAGACTCTGCCCCACTGATCACAACCCTTTGAGCTCTGCCATTCATCCAGTTCTCAATACACCTCACTGTCCACTCATCTAACCCACACTTCCTAAGCTTATCTATGAGGATGTTATGGGAGGCAGTGTCAAAAGCCTTGCTGAAGTCAAGGTAGACAACATCCACTGTTGTCCCCTCCTCTACCCAGCCAGTCATGCCATCACAGAAGGCTATCAGTTTGGTCAAGCATGATTTGCCCTTGCTCAATCCACATTGACCACTCCTGATAACCTTCTTTTTCTCTGCGTGGTTAGAGATGACATTCAGAACGAGCTGTTCCATCACCTTTCCAGGGATGGAGGTGAGGCTGACTGGCCTGTAGTTTCCTGGGTCCTCCTTCTTTTCCTTTTTGAAGCCTAGAGTGACATTGCCTCATTGACATATAAGTTTACTTGTCGTCTGAGTGTTCAGTATGAAATCAGAGGAACTTCAAGACACTGAAACCCTGAAAAAAGTCTAGGGCTAACAGCCTTTTGACTTTCCATGCCTTAATTGAGATGTCTCAAAACCTATAAAAAGACCCAGACATCCAGTCTAGATGTGCAATCCATGTACTTTCTATAAGTGATAAGAATTTGGTGAGGAAATCCCAAGATTTTTAATTTTTAAGTTTTAATTTTTAAACACAAACTTGTTTATAGACTCACAACCAGTAATTCCATTATTTTACCAGCTATGTTTGTCTTGTGAGACAACTGCTTGTTTTTAACCCTGTTAACTAAGAACTGCAGATGTGGTTGGTCCCCCTCCCCCCCTCCCGCATTCGTCTTTCAGCCTGCCTTTCAGCTGCATCAAACACGTGGACTTTTTGCTTTCAATTTTCAGGTTTAGGTTCCAATCCAACAAAGCACTTAAACCAATATCTTCATTTGAAGTTAGCCTCTTTTTTTTTTTTTTTCATAAAAGAGGCTGAATTAGATGAGCTGCAGAGGTGTCCTTTCCAACCTAAATTACCCTCCCTTACACACATTTAACAGTAAGAGTACTTAATACTTTCTGTAAGATTTTCCCATGGCCATCACAGAACAAAAAGGCTCAAAGATGTTGTAATCCACATTTACAAGTAGCAAGGACAGGCAAAGAAAGGGCAAGGAGCAGAAAAAGAGTTGGTTTCCAGTGGTCTAATAATTTTTTGCAGTATCATGGATATCAGGGAGAGGTTTCAAGTGAAATTGTGTACTCATCCCAATTTTTTGCCCTCCATACATATTTAAAATCCATAGATAATCTCCAGTCTTTCAATGACTCTTCTGTTTTGTTTTGGGGGGGTTTTTTTGTTATTATTTTTAAAGTTATTTAAAGGTATTTTAAAGGAAAAATAAATACACTGATCAAAGGGTTTTCTGGAATTGTAGCTTGCTTTCTACCTTTTCATAAACAATGGAAATACACAGCCAAGGCATAGTAAGCATGTCGCCGTACTATTTATTACTTTCCTCTGGGGAACCATTTATCTTACAACTACTACAGTTTACTTTTGGAAACGTGTCTGATTGTAACACTTGCAAATGTGTATTTCGAAAGTTGGCTGTGGTAATTTATGCACTCACACTTCCAGATCACACATTATTTTTAAAGCTTCCCTTTTCACAACGATGTTCCCCATTTTCACTAGAACAAAGGGGGAAAAAAAAGCCCACCTAAAGGGAAACCTATGTAGACGAAGAATAAAATTTCCATCCATTGCTCTCAATATCACATTAGTCCTTTTGGGCCACAACCCACACCAGGCATACTAAGATCAAAAAATAGGGTAAAGCTAGAATTTCGTACAAAGTACTATAAATATGTCAAGATCGTTAGTTCAGAATAGGAGAAATAGAAAAAAAAAAAAAGCTATGTAAGTTTATTGCACCTGAAGACTCGTCCGCTACAATTTACCTCAACAATGAGAGAAATGTGCAATTTGGTGGAATGTTTTCCATCAAAAACCCAAACTGTTGGGTTTTTTGCTGCATTTTCATTTCTGCCAGGCAAACTTGAAACATGTTTCCTACTTTTAGAAACATATTTCTGGATTTGAGGTCTTCAGTTTTATCAAGAAACAGTCTGGTAAACAGGAATTATTTCATTGTCAATTTTTTTTTAGTTATAACTCAAATTTTCTGTTAAAAATTTTCGATTAAAAATTTTCACCTAGATCTAGTCTTTATTCTTGCTTTTAGTCCATAGCTTGAGGCATGGCAACAGCCTGAAGGACTGAGGACAGAAACAAGAAGTCCACAGCAAAGGCTCTGTGAAAGGAAAACAGATGGATAATAACTAAGGAATAATATTATTTGCCTTATTCTGATCAAGTTTCCAATAGTCAAGGATTTTTTGCCACCATATTTAACAAATGAAACCAAGGCCACTGTCACAAATATCAGGACCTTGCAGATCATTTTTTCACTGTGTATTTTACCACCCGCACAAACTGAAGTTGCCAAGTGCGAGCAGTTCCCATCGACCAACCCTTACACAAAAGGAAGCAGAATAATTCTGGCCATTTTTATGTTTGCCAGTAGGAAAACCAAAGTGATATATAATCTCCTACCCCTATGTATGCCTATTTGTTTTAGGGTGCTATAAGCCAATTTTGGCATGGCAAAGGCCATAGTATCATATTTTGTCTAATATCAGCTACTTCTCAGTGAGAGGATATATCTTATCACGTACCCAAAATTAATTGGCTGGCTACCCAAAATTAATGACAGATATTTTTAGGTGTGCGTTTTTGAAAGACTGCAAGCAGATGATAAAACATTGCACCCCGGAGGTTGCCTTTGCAGTTGCGTGCGTTTGCAGGGAATCTCTTCGAACATTCCTTCCGCAGCAAAACACGCTCTGTGTCTTTCCACTAATCTAGCTCCTAGCGCTGTCCACATCCATCTGTCTAGGGCATTATAAATCCCTCATCCCCGTCCTTCCCAAACTCTTCACCATCCTCATGAGCGTATCCTGATAAAAGCCGCGCGCAAGAGGAAAGCAGGTTCACAAGTGCCTCTCGCAAAACCAGAATTAGGGGGCGTGTGGGCTGCTCGCTGTCTTCTCCAAACTGAAAACTTTCCCCAGCGAAAGGTTTTAGAGCAGGAAAGCGAGGGGTAATTTACAAAACAACCCCCAAAACTTTCCACTACATTCGAACTTTCTTTTTTCCTGTGGTAAAAGGCAGATGGGTTTGATGTTTATTATCAGTTTTTCCTATTGTCATTGCACGGAGTTAATGTAACTGCCATGTTATAGTAATATACATCTGCTCTTTGAAATGCACCGGTGAATGTCAGTTAGGCGGTATTTATGCTTTTCATGGTGTCAGAGTAATTAACATCCCCTTTGTTTTAAGTATGCGATGAAACAATACATTAAAAGTCCCCGCAGAACATACCAGAAAGGGTTTAAACGGTAGGAAAAAAAAAATCATAGAGATCCAGGCTGCATTTCTGCACCTCACTTCAGGTATGGTAAAGTTTAAATCCAGGGCAAAATCCCACTAATGGGAATAAAGCAGGAGTGCTGGGGCTATATGCCAGCACGGAGGTGAGGATGGAGGAGCACCATTTGCTGAGGCTCTGGACTAGAGACACCTGAGCTACTTGGATTCCCTTTTGTTCTCCATTTGTCCACCCTAAACCCTCTCTTTCTCTTTTTTAAATTTTTTTTTTATTCATACAGCATTGAGTTTCATTAAATGTTTATGACCCTATTACAGGATACAGTTTTAGATTGCTATAATAAAAGGGAGTTGATAAAACTTCATTATCTGCAGTGGCAGAGGAAGAATAAAATCTTACACCTTCAAGTCTTTCCATAACATTGGTTGTAATAACTCTTTTAAAAGCCAAAGCACACAAAAAAACCCCTGAAAAGCCAAATTCACTGTTACTGGATTCAATGTCACAAAGTCACTATTGGAAATTGGTGTATCAAACATATAAGGAAAACTTTACTGAAGTCACAATTTTTTTGTCACTGCATATATTATTTTGGGGCAATACCATTTTTTTTTTTCCTGTGTTACTATGGTGGGAAGTATACGATGGTTAAAATACAGGAGTATCATCTCAGCAAGGAGAAATTTATACCTGAGTCAGGGTGCGGAGCTCGGAAATTCCTGTGATCTTTTCCTTTAAAAAATAAATTGGTGGTACTTTAATCATTTATCAGAAGGAAGAGAGTGTTTGTTTCAAAGGCGTGGAATGAGGGCTTTAAAATTAAACTCTGCTCATCTTTGGCTTCTGAGTGAATGCAGGAGTAATAAGGATTTTAAGATCTGCAGAGATGTTTTAATTCCTTCATGTTCTGCAGGTAAAAAAAAAAAAATCTCTTTTCCTCCCTCTTGCCAGGTGTGCAAGGGACATTTTGATAAAAACCAGTCCTGTTTCAAGGTTTATAAAAATTGAAAAAACGTATCAATGCAAAAATGCTGTACTTACAGCCCCTGCAAAATACTCACCTCTGCCCCTCCCTTGGCATTATAAGAGTCTAATTTCGTTTAGAGGATGACTTTGGCTGGGCTATCCAGTGCTGATGCTTAATCTCCTACTGCTGGAGTCAGACACAAGCAGCCCGAAGATGTGGCCTGGGGGACACCATGGGGGGTCCGAGATGCACAGCCCAACATGCCTGCGGGGTTCAGGCTCTGTCACCCTCGATGAGGGGAAGTTGAGCACGGCGGCATTGAAGGGACACAACTGAGGGCAGCCAAGGAGAAGGCAGGAATTATGTGGTCAGATTATGGGAAAGGCTTCAGTGGGGGAATCTGTTGTCCATGCTCCTGCAGAGGGTCTGAGCAAGACCGGTCTCAGAGGAACATACTGGTCACAGCACGAAAAACTGGTCTCAAAGGACCCTTTGAAGGCAGAGGTCTGGGTGAGCCGCACCAGTTGCCCCTTAGCCTGGGGGGCACCCAACCTGACTGCAACGGGTTGAAAAGAAACAGGAGATGGGGGCTTCCCCATCTGCCCTGCTCCAGCGTCACCACCCCCTCAGCACCCGCTCCGAGTCCCTGGTGTATCTCCTGCACTTCCTTCATTTCTCACCCTGTCACTCAAAAAAGTTACCTCTGTGTGGAAGAGCCACCTCCATTTGAGGGCAGGGCAAGGCATGGCCCCGCTTGCCAGCTGTGGGTTCCAGATGTGCTGGCAGAGTGTGGGCACCCACCTGGGTGCCACCCCTCTCCCCACCTGCTTCCAGTCATGAAAACTGAGGGTGCTGCTTGTTCTGCCGGTGGTTGGCCCTCTGTCAAACCTAGCCAAAATGCTGCCAGGGGCACCCAGAGGGTTGGGGGCTGGTGGAGAGAGGGAAAGGGAGGTGCCATGCAGTTGGGGTGTCCCCTGGCCCCCAGCACAGTGTGTGGGCATCCTCCCATGGGCAGAGGAAGGAAGCCCACCAACAAAAGAAAGAGGCAGATGTGCAAGGAGAAGGGTGAGGACATGAGGGATACAGGGCAGGATGGGGCAGTGCATGCAAAAAGCTGCACTTAAGGAGACATTTTTGTACCTGAGAGGGGCAGAAGGAGCACACAGCCCTTCCCCTATTCATGCTACCATGGCCTATGTGCTGGTATTGCCTCTGCATGGAGAGCCTTGGCCACATTTCCTCTAGAGCGTGCCAGGGGGTGAGGAGGTGATGTCTACCTCGTATAGTTGTCCTAGATTTTATGCTGGTTTGATTGCATTTGGACTAGCAGCACTCTGCATTGCCACACCTGGGGAGGCCTGGTTTTCCCTTTACCTACCTGAAAATGCATCTTCAGTTTGTGGTTCTGGTCCTCGCTACCACTCTGGTTTGGGCTTTCAGCATGCACACAGGTCGCCCGCTTGGCCTTTTGGCTGGAAGCACAAGGGTGAGAAACAGCTGTCATTTAAAACTCTTCACATAAAAGCAGAAATGCTGTGAGATTTGGCAAAATCAGAAGCTTCTTGATTGTTCCATTTTTTGTAGAAGTTAAGAGGGAAACTTAGAGCATTCCTGATCCTGAAAGGCCCAATAACCAACTTCTTCTACTAAAGAAACCCTGTTGCACACACAGAGTCATAAATGTGTAAAGTCTAGACACAGGATCATGTGTGTGTGCAAGAGCCAAGAGCTCCATATTGTAAACTCAAGCAGGTCCAGCCTTTGGCTTTCCCAACTGGCACAAGTGCAGATGTCCCACTGGGGCATCTGGTGCTAGACATACAGCAAAGTCCGCAAACAAACTTTTGTTCCTGCCTATTAAAAAGATCAGGAGGTGGAAAGAGGAGGTTTGGGGGAGAAGAGAGATGTTTAAGTGGTCTTTGAGTAAGATCTGTTTTATGAAAGTGGAAGCAACCGTCTCGTGGTTGCTTCTCAATGGTTGGAAGCAACCATCTCCTGCCCTATAAGAAAGTAACCTCAGGTACGCTTTGTACATTAAAATAAAATTTCAGTTCAATATCTTGGATGGAAACTGCTTGACATGAAAGAGGCAGTTTCATATAGATGTCATTAGGATTCAGGGTTTCTGCCCACATGCAAGAGAGTGGAAAGCTGCTTTTAAGAGCAGCCCCGTTTGATACAGTGGTTTGTGGGACGGACTGTGCCTCTGAGGGTTTGACTTTAACTTAGTGTGGCTTGAGCCCTGGGGGAGGTTTAGTGAGTATCTGCCAAGGCTCCTCAAAGGTAAAAATGAAGTCGGTGCCTATTAGTCAGAAACCACCACAAAGTTGCGGAGCCAGAGGATGCTGAAGCCCTGGGTGTGCTATTTAACACCTGCCAGCTTTCAGCGCAACTGTATCCTATGAGGCTGTTTCCACTTGCATTTGCGGTTAGCAAAACCAAACCCCAAAACTTCAGCAATTAACACCTTTTCTTTAAGGTTTCTGCTGAAAAGGACTGTCGTTGCACATTTGAACCTCAGTGAGGAAAACATGGGTTGAATGCTCGAATTGTCCTTTTTATGGAGGCTTTGGTTTCAGGAAAGACAGACGTGTCTCAGTGATGGGGAGAACGGGGATCAGGGAGCTGAAAAGACACCATAAGAAAATGAGACTGATGAGAACGCATGGCCTCTGTGGAGTAAAAATCTTTCTGGATACTCAAATTCCTTTGAAAATCCAAAGCCGTAGGGATAAGGCAGTGAAGTGCCCGCCTTTTAGCTTCTTTTAAAATACCCTCCAGCCTGGCACCATTTAAACAGAGGTTAAGGAGGGGAATTAATTCACACTCCCCTAAAGCAGCCTCCTGCCTGGAGCCCTGCCTGCTCCATAGTGTTTTGGCTCCTGTAGCTCAGTTCATACACACCCAAAGCGCTGTAGCCTGAGCTCCATCCTTCGGCTAGCCCGTTCTGTGGCAGGGAAGCCTGGAAACATGGTCGCAGCTCCAAGGATGCTCTTTCACTGTGCTCCTCCATGAATTTTGCTGCCCCGGGGATAGGGTGGGTCTGCACCCAAAGCAGGGGGAAAGTCTTACAGACCTGGACTTGCTGCCAGGTCAGGATGCAGGGAGGTAAAAAAAAGAAAACGGGTAACAACTTTGAGAAGGGAGAGGGCTCTGCTCTGCACCCCTACCCAGGGAGGAGGGGAGCTGTCAAAGAGCTGCTTCTGCATGTGCAGGTCGATTCTGGCCCCCCTCTCTGCCCCAGAGCAATACAGACTCTGGATATAAGGTCCTCGAAGAGCTTTGGAAACAGAAACATTTTTAAACTTGAGTGTCTCATGGGCATTCCTCTTTAATGAGCGAAACTAGAGGAATCAGGCACTGGGGAGCAGAAGCAAATATTTATGTATGAGCTGCATTTATTAAATTCCCTTTCGTGGTTGACCTAATTTTTTTATTCTTATAAGGGGTTAAATGGCTTTAAAACAACCCTTCTTCGGATCAGCATTTCAGGTTGCTCTAGACCAGAGATCGCCAGTGATCCTGCCAAGCAGCAAACACAGCTTGTTGCAGACCTTTTCCCCACCAAACACCTCAAACTTCCGAAGTGGGAAGCCCTGGATTTGCCTCGCTGTTAAATTGACACTAAAAGAGGGGAGAGACGACCACTACCCAGCAATGTCAAGCCCTGGAGCTGCTGGGCTGTACTGGAACGGTATAGCCCCCCTTGGTCATTAGCAGGTGGCAGAGCTGGGAAAAGAGAGGATTAGTAACAACACAGCAAAGGGAAAAAAGGAGGGGCAAAAAAAAAATGTATCTATGTCCCCTTCTCTCTGAAAACAGGAGGGCTTGGATGAGACGCCCCCATGCTTGGAAAGAGGTGGAAGTAAATAAAACACATTAGTTAAGCAAAAAACCAAATGCAAGCTCACACACGCGTAGAATTTTCAAGGACTGGTGTGTTGCAAGTGATGTGACGGTCTGAATTGAAGCTCGGGTGATTCTGTGCTGCCTGAACTAAACCGACGCTCCTCCATGGCTGCTGTGGGACATGCCAGTGCCGTAGGTCAACGGCTGCATGGCTGGTATCTATACATTACCAGTGTGGACAGTGATATATATCTACATAAGCCCTTCCTGCTGGAATGAACCAGTGGGAAAAAGAAACCCCAACACTGGATGAAAGCAGTGATGAACAGATGCAGATAGTTTAGGTCTGCTTTGACTCCTGAGAGTAATCGGTTGTCCCTAAGGTATTTTGATGTGGCATTTGACCTTCATCAACCCATCATCAGCTGCACCTCGCTGACCAAGCAGGCTGGGGCTTGCACAGCACATCCTTCTGGGCACCTACAGAATAATGTTTAGATGCGATCTGGGATTTCCCATGGGGTTTCAGGCTATCCCGCAAACACGGGGAGTGACCCCAGTGCTGTACCGAGAAAGCTTTTTGAGAAAGCCTCCGTTGCTCTGCTTTTGTTATCCCTGCAGTGAGTGGGTGCCGTACCTAGCTGTGACACATGCGTACAAGAAATAAGTCCTGTAATATTCTTGCACAACCAACATTGTAAGTTAGACTGCATTCCTGTCTTTCAGTTGTCAGGAGAGTGTGGAAAGAAGATATTTATCGCATTAGCCCTGCATGATCAAGGAGAAGCCTGGCTGTTTAAGGATGCTTTATTAATGAATGCTAGAGGACATCTACCCCTCCTAATGTACAAGTGGCTCGTTACTGAAAAATGCAGGGAGATAAACAGCCAAGTCCTCTGTCTTCTGTGGCTGTTCAGTAGGTGTGTTACACTTGACATGGGTTATTTATGAGTCTCAGATAGTGCCCACGGCTAAACCTACCATTGCCATTAAAAAATAAAAGCAGATGTAACCGACAGTGTTGTTCTGCTGCTGTTTTAATAACACGAATGTCTTTCACGTGACTTAAAAGGCCCAATCCAAAGTGTATCAAAGTCAAGGATAATTTTTCTATTGACTTCAAAGGGTTTGGGATCAGGCTTCATAACGCAGCTGGTACCTCGCCCCCCTCTCTCCCGCCCTCCTCCCGCCGTGCCCGCCTGGCTGGAGGCGTATCGATACCTTAGACAAAACCAGCGTTGTGTGTGCGACTACGGCTGCTTACCTGCTCTGCACAAAACGTGTGCTTAGCTGCTGCTGGAGCGCTCCCCCAAAACGCCCCGTTCTTCCAGCAAGGTGCTGGTGCCCCACAGGGATGCTGCCTGGGAGAGTGGGAAGCCGGAGGCATCTTCTTCTCCAGCTGACTCTTTCTTAGCAGCGCATCGACAGCTCGTGTGAAGCTTGGAGTGGGTCAGCTGGCCCACCTTCCCCAGTCCTGGGTGTTGGAAAAGCGTCCCTCCCCAAAATGCAGACATGAAGGTGTGCTGTTCTAAGGTAAACCCTTCTCGAGGGCTTCTCTAGCCTGCTTTTCTCCCTCTCCCCCAAATCCTCACACACCTACTAACTTCAGCCCACAAATAGCGTGCGTGTGTGGGAACCCCAACGAATTAGTAAATCACACTTTGTGTGACATGACGAGATGTATTTACATCCATGGCATTCCCTACGGCTCGTTCAATCCTGCTACAACTGAACAAAGGGCAAGCCTGGCATTAGAAGGCATATAACGACCCTATAGCCATCATGTACCATCCTACACTAACCTTTTCCACTCCAGCAAAGGGGGGCAGAGCAGGCCGGGATGGGGAAGCGATACAGGGTTTCCATACCTTGCCTTCACACTGCTCACTTCCTTTTGTGCCAAAGGCCTGGATTTTTACCACTCCACATTAATTTCCGCACCAAACCACGATACAGAGGCCCTCATGACTGCACAGTTCTGCAAGCTGGATAGCTAAGGCCTCTAATTAAAACTGAAGGAGCTGATGGCTCCGAGTGTCTCATGATGCCTGCTGGTGGCCTGGCTGTGGGAAGGGGCTCTGCTGTCCCTCTGGCCTTTACAGCTCTGCAAAGGCTTGAGAAGGTGCCCCAAAACACCCCAGCGGATGGGGATGCTGCAAGTAAGAAGGCAGGCACAGGGTTAGCCTCACCCGAGACCACAAGACAAATAACACCAGGTACGCACAGGAACGCATGGCTGGAGTGGAGCCTCTTAAAACATGAAGTTAATGAAACTCAGCTCCTGATGAGCTGTTAGGATTTTAACCCCCCACACACCGCCCTTAGTGTGCGGGAAGGTGTAAGGGCACCGACATACGCAGAGCTGTCCTCAAACAGGCGAGGCTGAGGTGACACTGATAAAATGTCCTGGTCACAGTGAGCTTTCTGGGGCAGGGAGCTGCAGCGGGGGAAGAGGAGCATAACAGAGAGCATAGGATACCCGGTGGCGCCTTCCTCGCAAAACTGCTTCTAAAATGAACTGAGTGGAAGAGCTTCCCCCTCCCCCCCAGCGGGTTCGCTGCTTGCTGCCAACACATTGCGAGTGCTCTGCAAAATGCTGCTCACTTGCTCTGCGGTTGCTCGTGACAGCTTGATTTGGATGAGAAGAGGGAATTAAAACAATATTCTGAAGAAGATGAACGAACTGCATCCAATGAGACCTTTTCTTTCTTTCTTTCTTTCTTTCTTCCTTCCTTTCTGAGCAGTCCTATCCTTCCAAGGGCCAATTCCTCAAGACACCATCAGCCCTAATGCATTTTCAAGGAGGCAGTCACTGCTCCTCAGCTCCCCTTTTATTGCGCACGGGGAACAACACAACACCAAAATAAACTTATCTATGACTTCTACCAGCTCCAGACCCCGTAGGCACATCACCCCCCCTTACAAACACCTCCATGCAGAAAGGACAAATTTGCCCTCAAGCAAGCGATTTCAGCAGCACCGCACTCGGGTGAACCGCACTGGATTTATCCCGCTGTGCCGGATTCATCCTGCTGTGCCAGGTACCAGCCCAGGGAAGGGTTAAACCAAGCCCTCCCTCCTTAAAACAGGAGAGCCTTGCTCCCGAGAATGAAACTCCTGCAGCACACACGCAGACACTCATTTTAATGACTATACTTTGTTGTAATGTTACCAGATATTTTAAAGAGCATATCACTCTAGCAGAAGCCACTGCCATCTGTGCTTCCCCAATTAGGAATGCAAGCAAATATGTATTTTACAGTAACATCAATAAAATGTAACATGCAAGCGATGTGTTTTGGGGGTTTTTTTTAAAGACACAAATTAGGGAACCAGTCAGTCTTGAAACTGCGGAATTCCCTCGCAGGAAGAATGGGGGTTTTGTAACCAAAAGAACAATCCAGGCAGGGCCTCCGTCACACGGATTTTAGTTTTCAAAGCAGAATAAATGGGCTTTAATATCTTTTTTTTAAATGTCTCATCACTTTGAGAACACGGCCTACACTTTTTTTTTTTAAAAAACCCCACTTGCCAGGCTATTCATTAGTGAGCATCCCATACAATGTGCCTGAAACCTGCCTCCTGTCAGAAGACAGGTGTTGAATGTTTTCCAAAATCTTGGCTTTTATTTTTTGTTGTTGTTGCTGGCTCAGATCGGTCACCCACAAGCTGAGCCACCGTACATCAGTAATTTGGGTAAGAAAACGCTTTCATTTCCTTTTTACTTGCAACATGGAGATCTGGGTGCTCTGCAAATATTGTTGGTTATTTCCAGAAAGTTGTTTCCCTGACAGAGCTGGGCCGTCACCTTCCCCATCACCCCACGGCACCCAGCTCCCTGGGGAAGGCAAGAAAAGCTCTCAGAGAGCAGGAGAAGAAAACACCGGGGCAGAAAAGCCAGCACTGGAGAGAAGTAGAGAAGGTGCAAATCCCTGGTGCAGGGCTAGGGGAGAGCCCAGCTCCTTGGGGGGACGAGGAGATGCCTGTGGGCTGATGCTGGGTACCGCGGGGGGATGCCGGGTACGGCGGTGTCTCTCACTGGCGATGCTTATCAGGCTGCAGAGTTGCAGGGCGAGGGCTCGCTGCAGGCTGGGGAGGTGTTTGAAGTCGGAGGGGAGCCGTTAGAAACCTCCAGCCTGCCGAAACAGAGCTTTGCACTGCGGTCACTTGCCTCTTTCTGCCTTTTTTTTTTTTTTTTTTTTTNTTTTTTTTTTTTTTTCTTTCTTCCCCCATCCAACTGTGTCTTAAGCAGTTTCTCTAGAGTATACGGCCCCCAAAGAGGATGGGGTGGGGGGGCAACCCAAACAAAGTAAAACAGCAACATATTGTCTCCGACTGCCAGCAAGGCATCCCCTCCTTATCTCGTGCTTAATGCGATAATGAACCTTCCCGCAGGAGCTTTTGTGGTTTAGGGCTTACTGAATAATAATGTAACACAGCATACACACAAAGCCACATTTCTCTTTCTCTCCTCCTCTTCCCCCGCTTCCTCTTCCCCCCCCCCCCCCCCCCCCCGCCCCACCCACC
>VZSF01001726.1:770806-796164 GCA_013398295.1 Chionis minor
CGTAGCATAGTTTTGTTGTTTTGTTGTTTTTTTGTTTTTTTTTTCCGATGCCACTAGATGGTATTTCATCAGCAAGCGAAAGCTAAGATGGTGTAAATATTTTCCCCACAATGGTAATGATAAAGGTTATACTTTATAACTCTGCTTTGTGCTTTAACACTTAGCCCTTTGAAAAATATTTTATGTTAAGTTACTATGCAGATAATGAAAAATTCGTGTGCCCCACAGAAGGGTTATACCTGCTTCACGACACAGGAAGACAAGCACAGGACTTGCCTTGCTCTGCCGGAGTTTCCCATCTCCACGTTCCCTAGCCCCCTCTGTAATCTGTCCTGCACTCGTATGTCTGTCCCCTCCACCAGCTTAATCATGGACACTTTTACCCAACAAGATCTTGGAGCATCCCTAGATGATGCCATGAAGACCCAGGAATGATACATCTTTCTAAAGGCAGGGAAAGCTGCTGTGGTCTTTGTCCAGGTTTTTCAGCAACTTAATGGCAGAGAGAAGAACAGAATAAAGTATTTCCATGGCTATAGAAGTCCTGGCTATGCTGTGACTTGCTCTCCGTGTGCATATTCACACACTCGAGAAACTCCTTGACATATCTGGAGGCTACACACCACTTAAAGGAACCGATACTGGGTAATAAGCCCCAACTAATCAAAGTGAGGTGAACATGAATAAGGGTGAGATGCGAGGACCTCACACATGTTCACCATGGAGTGGCTGGTGCCAGTCATGGCATTTGAGAAAATACTTGCAGGGCCAGAGCATTGATTCTGTTTTCAGTCTCTTTTTCTGTAAATCCAACTGTAAAACATTAAGCTCGATACTGACGTGCAGAGATCCATTCTTTCAGTCTGTTGGTGAAGAGGGACATTCTCAGGAGGATCTTCTCTATTTTCATCAGCTTGAAAATTTTCAAACACGAAAGGAAAATAGGTCACCAAATCTTCAGTCTCCATATACCTTCCTATACACTAAGTTATGGTCTTCCTCGTGGGATACAGATGCAGTATCTCACTTGAAATCCTGACAGGAATCACTCATATGCACAATTAAAATTAATGACATAGCTATAGAGATGTCCCTGAGCCTTGCTCATAAAGAAATAATTCAATTTGACGGTCATCTTCATTTCTATCTTAACCACAGCATGTAAGATTGGAAATACATGTGTTTCACTTCAGTTAATTACTCTGGGCACACGCACAAATACATGCGCTCCATAATTAATTACTCAGAGCCCAGTGAACTTGGCAGGGACTCCACCATAGTCAACAAAAACGTTTTCTCCACAATTCGGCCCTTGATTTCTCCATGCCTGTTTGGGAGCCCCTTCTAGGCAGAGGTGTGCACGGGTTTTTTTGGTGCACTTTGCCACGCGATGTACGGCTGGTGAGGAGGTTAGGTAAGGGAAAGCTCCTGCCTTCCCCTCCTTGCAGCCACCTCTGATCTCAGCCGAAGACAATACCGGGCAAGAGGGAGATCAGGTCTGGCCAAGCGCAGCTGCTTTTATCTCCTTGGGTAGCAGAAAAAAGCCTTGGCACCAGCTAGCAGCTTGAATCAAAGCCTCTTAAGTTCCTCCAGAAAAAGTTTTGCGTGGGAGCCAGCCCAGAGGAGCTGCAGCTCCAGAAAAATGCCTTCGCCTGCGCTGCCTCCCTGGGCTGCCCTCAGCTCCTGCCCTCCAGAAACAACCCTGTTTAGCCAGGACAGTTTTATATACATCAAGAATGATGTTTGCATGGTTTCCTTGGGCTATTTCTCGGTCACGTGCAGCCTGCCAGACCTCCTGGGGAGAACTGCCCCCTGGGCTTGTTCAGCGCAGGCTGGGGCAAGCAGGAGGTGCCACCTGCAGCGAAGGTGAGCTAGGAGAGGCATTAAGGAAAAACTTCCCAGTGACAGGGGGACATAGGCATGGGAATAGATGAATTGCCTGTGGAGGTTGCAGTGTCTGTGTTATTAGTGTTTTCTAAGATCTGAGAGACTTCTCAGGAATGACCTAAGCAGCACCTGCAAGTCTCAGGACAGATCCAGTCACCTTCAGGAGTCTCTTCTGGGCAAGCTTGCTGAAATTCCCAGGGGCCTTAAACATCACCAGGACTCAGACGCTCCCTTGCAGCACCAATGACCAATATAAAAATTTATGGCCCACTCCGGAATTTATTTTAGACGCTGATGAAGTTTGAGTGGAAATTAAGTCCCAGTTGCGAATTACGACGATCAGGACATTACGGTATTTGCAATGGAAATTCAGCAGATCCCATTCNTGTTAGCACCCCTCATCCTCAGGTGCTCCGCAAGTTCCGTGCTTCCTTTTGTCCCTCCCAAGCTCCTTGGAGCTACAGCCATGCTGTGGCGCAGGAGTTATCGCTCCCACTGCAGGAGCAGTAGCCAGTGGGGCTCAGATACGCTTGCTGTTCATGCCTCGTGTTTACTACGGGGTTTTCTTTTGTGGGCTTGTGCCTTTCTTTTGGTCTTACCAATGAGGAGAAAGATATAAATATGTTGGGGTTTCTTACAATTGTTTTGTTCAATGTGTTTGTGTTCTTTACACTTGTGACTTCAGCCTCAGTCTTAGGACATCACCTTGTTTTCTAGATGTCTCTTTAGAGTTAGAAATTTTTTTTTTTTTTTGTTGAGTAACAGCTCATGATAGTGGGGGAGGTAGAAAAAAGTGAGAGCTGAGTACCTTCAACTAGGAAAAGTGAGAATGTGAGCCCTAAACACTGAAACATTGGCAAAAAGGGAGGTGGGATTATGATGGACTGTAATGTCTTTTTCTGGTTTTTAATCTCTTCCTGCTTCATGACTTATACACTGGCTTCGTGCTTTTTTTGAAATACTAGGCATGATTGTACATATTGGCTTGGTGTCCTTGGTAGGAAATGGGACAAAACATGCTACTTATTTTCCGCTGTGCAGAGAGTCTGACACTGGCTCTAGCCTGAACTACTGAGCAAATAACAGCCCTACCAACATGGTGTTTTAGGCGGTACAAGTGGGTAGGTCTCCTCCCTTTAGTAATCATTTAAAAGGAACGACCATGACACATATTTCCCCTCCTGATTTTGATATGAGGAGTACCAAGTGGCTTGAGATTTTGGAAGCAGCACTCAAGAGCCTCAGTTCACGGCCTTGCTTTGACAAGGGGAATCCTGAGTTAATTCTTAAGGGTTTGTTTGGTTGGTTGTTTTGTTGTTTTTTTGTTTTTTGTTTTTTTTTTTTTTAACCTAAGATGGTAGACTGAACCCCGAGTTTTAAGAGTTTCAAACACTTTGCAAACAGTATGAGCTGAGAGGAGACTTGCTGCAGGCATTAGGTTTCCATTCCTGCACGCTCAGAGCTTTTCATGCTAAGTTTACAGTACAAGTACAGATTGACTTTTAAAGGTTTTCAGTATTGTAACTTTCACAATCCCCAAAATATCACATTCAAATTTAATTATTTGGCTATTACATGCTTTTAAAATCTGCCATCCTGCTCATGGGAGAAACCTGTGCAAGGATGTCTCTCACAGTAACAGGTATTCATGTTGTCCTGGACAGATTTTTCAGTCCTAGGAAATAAAAATAAATAAAAAAAATCACAAATCGTGCTTTAGAAATGCCACGCTTTGTCTGTGGGGAGACAGCAGAGGTTGTGTGTTAGCAGTGCCCCTTCATGCTGCTGAGCTGTGGTGGTGGTATCTCCAGGGAACTTCACCGGGGTCAGGGCACATGCAAAACAACCCCAGTGGTTTTGTTTAATTTTCTGTGAAGTGCAGGATTGCCTGGGCTCTGCAAGCTCGGGGTATTATGCCCAGCCAAGCCCACCTCACTTGAAGTGGGTTTTTTTTCACTCCTGCCCATGAAAAGGGGGGGAAATGAACACCAGCACCAGCCCATGACAACCGTCTTCCTCACTGAGCACCATCTGACAGCTGCCACATTCTGTCACGTTTAAGTTATACTTCACCCCCTAGAATAACCAGCAGTTCGATTACTGCCACAGTTAACGTCATTATTTGAAAAGCCTTGCCAAGCTGAAGAGATGGGAACAGGTTTCCTGGTTAAGATTGATACAATAGCTTGGGGGGGGGATCCTCTCCCTCCTTTCACCCAACCTGTTCCACTTGTCAGGATGCTCTCCCCTCTAGTCCGTGCCCAACCCACTATTCAACTCCGACTTCAAAGGCTGCTCTTTCTGAGCCCACTCCCAATATTACACATGCTTTGGAGTACCTGGGCCTCATCTTCATCACCAGCAAGGTGGTCATAAATGGAGCCTGAGGAGAAAAAACTGCTTTGTTGGCAATTCTGCCCCTGGAGCCGCTGCCCTCTCCCCATTTGCCTGCCACACCTTGTTAAATACCTACAGGAAATTGCCTGCTTCCCTAGGGTCCCGCTCTCCAGTGCCTTACACAAATGCAGAATGAGGAGTAAAAAAAGTTATTAGTCTAACCTGGCTGTGTTTTCCACCTGCCTGCTCTGTTACAAGGGACTGCAGGAGGTGTAGGGCAACAGACCCAAAGTGCAGCTCTCATTTTACATTGTTTCAATCAATGAGAGGGAGAAACCTCTTAAAAAGGTAACCCTGGCTGCAGCCCTGAGCTAAACCCCACAAAACAGGCATTAAGTCTCATTACCGACCTCTGACATTGCTCCTGTGGCAGTGCTGAATGCCAGAGCAATGCTTTATAGGTAGTAATTTTGCAAATACATCTCCTTCTGCCTGCAAAAGTAGCACATCCCTCATCCTCCTGCACAATCCAATAGCTGCTGTAATTAAACTGAAGCCAGACTCAACTAATTTGACAATCAAGCAGCTCAAATTTAAAATATTCTCTTGAAAAAATTGCACTTTGCTGGTAAGAAGCAGCCCATATGTTTATGTATGGATAATGAGCCTTGCTGGCAAGGACAATTAAGTCTCCTGTAAGCATCTGTGGTCATTCTCTACTCGCATTTCAGAGGGAGGCTGCCTGTAAAATATTTGCCATTCTGTAAGGTAATTGTACCATCCCTTGTACTTGCCTCTCGTGGCTGCTACAGTGATTCTATAGAAGACTCTTCCTTCTCATTTTCCTGATGCACCTTCCTATCTCAAAGGAGGACACCATTCATCACCTAAAGTTAAATGTATTTTATCTTTATTCTCCTCCTTTTACATCATATTTCTGCCTTGGACCCAGTCTTGCATTTAGTTATAAAATAAGCACAACCTAAAAGGCTGGCTTGCCAAGTACAAGGACAATATATCTAGTAGCAATTCCTTTCACTCAGCTTCTTGATTTGGCCCCATCACGTCCCAGCTGCTGGCAAATAGCTCACGGGCTTTTGTAGGTGTGGAAATTCAGTGAGAGGGTGATGGGACCTTTTTCGATGTTAAGTGGGGCTGGATAGAACCAGCCTTGCTCAGGGACAAGACAAGAGGTCTGAAACAGATCAGGTGACATCACCCATCTTCACTGCCAAAAATGACCACACTTCTGGGTGTTTGAGATTTTTTTTTCAGGCCTCCAGGTAGGAAGCTCTTTGCTCTGCACTGGAAAACAACTAGTTTGTACTTGATTCCAGCATCCAATTTACAAGCAGCCCAAGCACGATGCTTTTGGCGGGCTCCCTGCAGGCAGCACACAGGACATCACAGGCCCAGCAGCACAGGCAAGGGCAGGGTTTCCCCTGGACTTGCAGCACGAAAATGCAGCTCGACAGGAGGTGGCAGCCTCTGTGCCCAGTTTCTCTGCTGCTCCCAGGGGAGGTGGCAAAAACCTTGTTGTATGTAGGCCAGCAGGATGCATTAGCTGCTTCTTTTATTTTTTTATTTTAATAAAACTTTCCCTGCAGCTAGATGGAGCTAGTGCAGTATTAGTGGGGCTTTGCTCAGGCTGGACCTATTTCTGACACCTTTCTCCATGCTGGGAATTTGCTGAGCTCTTTGCCTTTCCAGGAACTGCCACTTGCTCTAACACTGGGGATGCCCAAGGACTACACCGAAAGACCTCACATCGCAAAGATGATGCGCAGGTATAAAATTTTAATACTGGGTTGTATTATCATGATAGGAATCAATAAGGGAAGTCATTCTCTTAGGAGTCAGCCCTACCTTCACAGGGCTAGTAATCCCCACTTATCAAACTATATCCATTCCTTACCTAATCATTTAAAGAACAGCTGAACAGGTAGCAGCAAAGGTAGCCCCGTGCACACCAGCTCTCTTGCTTTTTAAAAAGACCCCACACTTTGGGGACACAGAATAATCCAGCATCATCATTCTGAAAGTGAATCCTTCTGATTTCCCCTTCTGAAAGTGTCTTTTTGCCCACTCACAGCTATTTTGTAGTAATACACTTCTGACATTAAACACAGGGTGGTTTTTCAGAGCACCGCACTTGGGAACAATTATTTAGCTCTGGACCCATCCATCTACTTACACCCATCTCCACCCCTCTCCCCCATTATATTTTTGGCATCCTTAATGTGTGTCAAATTCTCAACAGAAGAATAATAGTCCTGAATGAGAGGCTTGGGAACAGCAAGCAGAGCATGTTATTAAAGGACCAACTCTTCAGTGTTGCACAATAAGGTTCTGCACTCACGGAGCGAGGGCTGTTTGGGGCATTAATACAAGCAGTGCCGTTGTCTCCCTTTTAAATTCCTTCTTTTAAAAAAAGGATTCTGTTATTTATTCACATTAGGAAAGTTGAGGCTACCCTAATCTCAGGTGAAAGCAAAAGGCAGCGCTAAAATATCATTAAAAGTGATAGAAGGTTCCAGGTCAAGTTGGCTATAGCAGATAAAGCTACTATCATCTCCCATTAGTAACTGGGACTGGGCGCCAAGTGTTTTCATTACACACCAAGTAAGAAGCACTTTATAAATCACAGTAACTCCTGACACGCAATAACATCCAGTCTTATTAATATAAACTGCAGGGATTTTTTTTTAAAGTCTGCTGGCAGTAAAACCACCCCTTCCATAAAATGTTGGCATTCACACATGCCCTGCAGCTTCTCACAGCACCTTTAAGCACTAAAAATGTTCATTACCTCATATACTGAAAAAAGAGAGGGGGATTATATCATTGCTTCAAAATACTTTCCCCTATCTCTCCCTAAATGTTAGTAAAGTTAGAAGGTGCCAGTTGTAGGGACCCCCAGACCCCATATTGATATCAGACTTGGAGCAGCCAGCCCTGGTCCAGCACCATCATGTTGTCTCCACTCTACTGGCGCACCACTGGCTTTAGCACCCTGGTATGCAGGTAGGGCTAAATACTCTGAATTAGGGCAGAAGAGCAGTGCTTTCCACAGTTTCTTCCCCTTGCCATTTAGAGACAGGTGGGTTTTCATTTATTGTGTTGGAAAGGACTGCATCTCCCTCAAAGCAGCTTTTCCACACAGGTCCTAGTCTCCCCTAGCTAAGGGGTTGCAGGTGGGACCTCCTGTGCTGCAGGTTTCTGGAAACTATCCAAACCCCTTCTTCCCCTAAGGAGCTTCATCCAAGATGACGGTGTGTTAGTTCAAGTCTCCACTGCTGCACAGCAGCAGGGTGGTCTGCAGCCACCAGGATCCCAGACTGCCAGGCCCCACCTGACTGGCTCCTAGAGTCCTCCTTCGTCCTCCTCCCTCCCTGCTGGGAGCTCTTCTGTGCTCGCTGTCCAGAGCATTAAGTCGCCCACCCTAGTGAAGGTCAAATGTTTCCTTAAGACAACAGAGCACCATCACAGGAGGGACATAGGAGCCCACTGCAAGGAGGAAAATCCAAGCTATCACAAAGAAACAACTGGGATAGAGGCAGCACCATGACCTTGCAGGTCCTCCTGCATCCATCCACCAAGCAAGCAGCACTTTGTGGTACGCACATATAGCAAGCATATTGTACAAGGCAGATGGTGTTGCAATATAAATACTAGGCTAGAGAACAGCTTAGTGTGATGCCATTTTTTTTTAACTAGTAAAAAGGGAACTTTTTTGGAGACTCCTGTCTTTCCAATTGAGGTGAATGCAACATTGTTGAAGCAGGAGAGGGGGGAAAACATCACTCCTCCAGATTACCCAACACCAAAGGAAGGCAGGAAGAAGATTTGCACCCAAATTGAGCAACAGAGGGGCTTGGCTCAAGCTCTTCAACGTACCAGAGCACTCCACCATTACCAACCTGTCTGAGGAGTTGCTCCTCTTGATGGAGCTTTAAAACAATTTCTGACCAGCTCAGTTGCTGTCTCCCTGCCCAGAGCCTCACCAAGCTCCTTACCCCCTGCTTAAATACACCTTGTATTATAGTTGAAATGCTTATCAGGTGTTGATCTTACATCCTTTCATGCCAATGCACCGCAGCTGGGCTTTGTGCATACGAGCTCTGAATACAGATAAGGACGCGAGAAGAAAGACAAGCCCCAAGCTTCTGTTATTTTCAAGTGGCTTTTGATGAGATATGTCAGAAATGGCAGGATCATTTCAGAAGACTGTTCTACTTTGCACCAATAGCTGCTTGTTGTGCATAATGTGTTGAGGAGATGCTAGCAGGAACGGCTGTAGTACCAGTTTATAAATAAATTAATTACTTATAATTGGGAATGCTCCGATAAGGGCCCTCTTAAAAAATGTAATTAGGAATAACTCAGAATAAACTTTTGCAACTTTTTGATGCACAGCTGAAAGCCACTTTGCCTGCTTTGCTGCGCGTGGAAATGGTGGATTCTGCTTATCCTCCCTAATGTATGCACAACCATATACAACTTTTCTGTTTCTATTAATTGCCATTGTGTCTCTCAGTATTGCATTTGGTTTGCAGCTTCAAGGTTTATCCCCGCCCCCCCCACTGATGGTTCCCTTAATGTACACAACAAGGGGCTCCCAAATGTCACTTAAATGTTATTAGAGACACAGTATTCAAACGCCGCAGCAGAGGCACAAACACCATTATAAGCTTCATTTGTAATCTTTAAGGTGCTTTTTTGGCACTTTATTCTTTCTTGCTGCAGGAAACAAACCATGTTTCCTATATGCACTGTGATGAAAAAAAGAAGATTTTAGTACTAATTGGATGAAAGGAACAGTGTAAAACTTAATAGAGAAAATAAATCTAGAAGGGGGAGAGAATTAATGCATAGAAGTCCTGTGGGTCTCCTAAAGAAAGCAAATGTTTACCTGCACTGAGTATGTATATTTTGAAGGTACCTTAGCCCATAACAAAGATGAGATCAGTGCAATTCAGCCTTCTATAAATATTTGCACTGCAGATCATTCTCTGGGGCTGTAACATCATGGCATTAGTTACATTCTTTAATTTACTGGTACGTGGGTTTGCCCTCAGCTAGACTTGTTATTTAATAAACCTGGCCCAGGGATAACCCATCTGCGGGCAGACGGTGCAGGCGATTCTGCGCTCCCGACAGTAGATGTCAGCATTGCCATTTTCCTAAAGGCAGCAGGCCCACCGAACGGCCTCTCCCTGCTGCTTTTGGGAGAAAATTTTCATTGGAGGCGAAATTAGTGAAATATTCACATAGAAAAAAAATATTAAACTAATAGGCAAGAGCATTTATTTTAGCTATTCTGCAAATTTCTGTGCTTTTTTAAAATATTCATGTTACCTAATGTCTTAAGATGGATAAAAATGACAGCGCTTCGTCTTTTTCCATCCGTTTAATGCTCTGCCGAATACTCTTTTAAGGTTTCTTTTTGACGATTTTTCACATTTTGTGAGTGATGAAGAGCATATAAGAAATTATTATTTCCTCGTTTGACCGCACAGGCTCTGAGGAGGGCGAGTGGCCTCTCTTCTCGCTAGCCCCCACCAGCGAGGGGCTGCACCTGTAGCACTGTGCATCCGTCCTACCAGCCCGGGACGGCTTTTCCGATAAACTCCCACGCCTTGTGGGAGGCTGATTGCGCCTATTCGTGAAACTCTGCACATCAGCAGATAAAACGTCCCCCAGCTCGGTGGCCCTGATGGGCTCTGCGCCTACGCCGCAGGGCTGCGCGGCAGGGGTGCAGGGACGGGGACAGAGGTTCTCTGCCTGGTGCAGACATATTCTTCCCTTTGCATTAGGGTGGCAGCATCGGCCGCGTGATGGGGCCGCGCAGCAGCCCCAGCTGTGATTGCAGGAGCCATCCATCCTGCATGAGCTATAGGTGCTGAGCTACAAGGGCTGTGCAAGCAGGGGAGCGCAGGGCCAGCTGTGCCTGGGGATACGAAGGCACCCCATAGAGCATGCACCACCAGGCCCTGCGAAGCTCCTCCAGAGCTGCTGTTTGACCGTGCTGAAATTGGAAGTGTTACCCTCCAACAGCTCTGGGATATTTTATGGCATGAACTGGCCCCAGGCAGCCCACGCGCGTCCAGCTGGTGTTCACCAAGCTGAATCTCAGGGTGGTACTTACCATAGTGAGGACACATGTGAGCAACCTGCCTTCTTGTCCCCGCTGTCCCCTCCTGCTTTCAGGATTTTGGGAAAGGGGGTGGATGGAGTTTGGGCACAGAAAGTTCACACTGAGGTGGGGGGCAGTGATACTAATGAAAAGGACTTCATCTGGAGGGCACCCTAGTGGGAACAAGAGAGACCAGTCATCTGCCAACACAGCATTCCCCCCAACCCTTCCCGTGGTTCCCCAGGAACAGAGGTAGAAAGCGGATGTCTGGCAGGAGGAGAGGAACGGGGGAAATGGAGGAGGGACAGAGACAGGATATAGTGGTGCATTTATATGAGAGGTTTTAAAATGATGACGGAATGCAATTGCTGGTAAAGATCAGGAGGGATCATTCATCTTGGAAGACTTCTCCCCTCCCAAGTTCTACCGCAGCCCCTCTCACAGCAAACCTGTTTTCAGGAAGGCATCTCTCTGCATGTGGGATTTCAGGCTTTTGGATATCTAAAACTAATGCTTTATTGGAGAGACTGACACATCCAAAGTCTTGCAGTCTTGCTCCACCAGCTCTCTTGGGATTCTAAAGCGGTATTGAACTATTCTGCCAGGGCGGCGCAGTGCCACAACATACTTAAAAATTCATTTTAATTTGCGCAGCAGTTTGAAAGCCTGGAGCAGCACTGTTTATGAGCAGCGTAGTCTCCTTTCTCTTGCCCTACAGCAGTTCACTGGTGGGAAATATCATTTGAAGACTCTCATCATCACCTTAAAAATGTACTCACCAGCTACAGTTTTTAGAGCAGCTGACTTTTTTTTGGACTTCAGACTCACAGAAACCACAACCCTTTGAACAACGTGAGTCTTCAGATGGTGCATGTGGGATGAAAACCACAGAAGATCAGATTTTTCCATTATAATTACACACGATTGTTTGGATTGATCAGAGCATCCTTCATTTCTGTGGTAATTACACTGGCCTTGAATGCCATGTACTGACATCCCGATGTCTTCCTGATACTCAGTAACTGCTTCTGATCAATGCTGATGTGAATGAATTAAAGTTAATAAAGTTGCCTCCTATTAGGGCAATGGTTGCTGGGCTCTAATTCAATCCTGCCAGCTGAGTGCCAGCCTGAGCAGGTGCTTTCACTTTGAACATCAAAACAGACATGATTTAAGGCCCTGGTGAGCAGGCTAAGATTTTTTTTTTCTTCTGGAAAGGGTGAAGGAAAGGTAGGTAGTGATTGTATATTGGAGAAATACTTTACTAAATATAATTTTAAATAGATGCTTTAGGCCTTTTTGTTAGCATGATAAATATTAAAGAATGGATTGTAAGATTGAAGGCTTTACTTGGTTTTGTCCTGCAACAGAAGGAAGAAAAAGCTTATTTTTATTTGCTTCTGTTTTGTAAATGGGTCATGTTATGATAGGTAGCTTTATAACGAAAAACATGTTTGCATAGTGCATGAAGCCAGTACCAAAATGCTTTAAATCCTATGTATATGTGTTTATATTACTCTTGAAGCCTGGGGCCCAAGTTTGCCATTGTCCTGAACTTTGTTCATCTCATTGCAAAGCAGATGCAAAACTTAATTTGTCTTTGCTCTAGATAAGTGAAATTAAAAGCCAAGGTACTAGTGAAAATGACAGCGCAAGACAGCTGGCAATCGTTCTTGTTCCTTGCTAGTACTTTCCTTCTGGTCAGGTTCCCTTGCAAACTGACAAAAGATACATCTTTGCAAATCATTTTCTAGCCTGCACATGTGTTTAATTAGTCTCCAGTCTGCAAAAGGAACTGCAAGGAGAAAGATAATTACGTAGGCTTCATGCTGTTTTGAGCTCTTGTGCTTTGCCATTTCTTTTCCACCGTTCAATTAAAAGTTAAGCACTTTTTGAGGCTATCCAAGTAGACAGCTATTGATTCTTCATTCTGTAGCAGAAGCTCTTCTTATAGTTAGTCAATTTGTAAAGTTGCTGGTTGGGAGAGAAACTGGGGAGCACAACACCCTTGGGGAAATACCGCAATTAATTCAAGGCATGAGCTACAAAATGGCATTGCACTTAAGAACCAAATGTGATAATTTAAAAGTGCCTTGCTTTTTCTAAATATTAAGAAAATAATTTCCTTGCTAAATAAAAGGACAAGTTATGATGCGTGGACATGCCTTGAAAAGATCTTACTATGTGAGCCAGTGCACTGAAAACTGAGGTAAGGAAAAGGGTTTTTTAGGTCTGCCTATGCTCCCACGAGGTACCCAGAGGATGAGGCTCCGTGGACTGTTCAGGGAAAGTATTTCAAGACCATTTGCCTGTATTGGCAACGCACTAGTAAAATAGTGCTTTGTATAGTTGTACGGTAATTACCTTGACAGCCCCCTGGAACAGACGAGAGACCTAAGCAAAAGCAGCACGTGGACGGCGTGGCTCTGCCTGGCAGGGATCCTGGTTCTGCCAGTGATGCTTTTTGTCTGTAGGAGGGTGAAGTGCCACAGGGAGGAGTTCGGTGCCACGTGCCTTAATGCACAATTTAACCACCATGAAAGGCCCCTTCCAACCCAAACTATTCTATGATTCTATTCTGTGGATGTCTTTACTATGTGCACTGCTTACCTGCTTTGGACGAAAGAAACATCTTGTTACAGGTTCACTGTCTCTCCTTCAGTTGTGGACAACATACATGTGTCCTCAGTGGCCATGGTTTATCACTGCCACAGGAGACACACTGATGTGACAACACCTGAGAAGGGAAGAAAATTGCAAATGTTTGATTCTTTTTTATTTTTTGCTAGTAATGCATTGCCTCAATAATACTTTGTGGTGATTTACTCTGCTTTGTCATAAGCTTCCACAAGGACCTAATGCAATGACCATTCACCCCCGGGGATCTTTCTTCTATTTTAACAGACCTTGAATTTTCCCTCTAATAAAGGAAGAGCCAATACACTATTAGAGGAACTGACACAGTTGGAATATAGATTCCCTGTGCAGAAGTAAAGACTTAAGCAATAATGGCTAAAGAGTAAAGAGGATGGTTCAGACAAAGATTATAAAGATCTTCATTAAGGGCCCTCATTTTCACTGATATAACCACAGAAAAAGCTGGGAACTTACATGGGCAAAGCTGACACTCCTTGTACAAGCTTTCAGCATTCATAATGGCAGATAGCTTAATGGTGACCAAGTCAACTGGTCCCTTCTGTAAGTGTTCAGATGTGGAGGCCTTCTGCTCTGCTGCTTTTTCATATCCGATCCACTGGATATGGGCTGTGCTTCACAGCAGCTGGGTACAAGCTTTGGTGTTGAAACCAGCTGAGCCTGGTCCAGTTTTGCTTTGTCTTTCCTCCTAGGTAGTTTTAAGGGGGCCGCAGAAAGCTGTGGCTGGGGGAGCAGGTCCTGCTTCTTCAGGAGGTTCCTCTCGCCTTCCCATGTTGAGGAGATAAGCAGGAGATGGGTATGAGCTGCTTATAACATCAACATTTTACATTCACAATAGCATAGCTCACTGAGTCCTAATTAACTATGATCACTGGAAACATAAAGCTGATACAGTACAGTGGAAGAAACATAACTGAATACGTGCCTAGGAGGAAGGTTGTTACGAAAATACTGTAGTAGAAGATGAGTCTCTAATTAACAAATTCTGGTACAGTGGGTGCGTGATGAATTGAGATAGTATGGTTAACTGTGGTGAAAAAAAGCTGTATCCTAACAACTGGTGGCTCTATAAAACTACCTTTGCAATGAAATGTCACCATGCTCCATAACTCCGAGGCGGACTAAGCTGCAAAGCTGAGACCTAGATTTACACACGTGCAAGAATAAACAGTCAGGCATGGAGGCTTTGGCTGACTTTACAAAGTCTATTTGTGAAACCTGGACCCAGAGCTGGTTTCCCGCTTCCTGTGCCAGTTCAGACTGGATTTTCAGAATGAAGCTTTTGGTCTGTGTGTATCGGTACTGCTGTCATACCTGGACACTGGGACCAATTTCATCAAGGTCTTCTGGAAGTTAAGAATCATTGTTACTTGTTAATATTAATTTACAATAATGGTGGTGTTAATCAAATGCTAATAAGGACATTGTGTTCTGTGTGATGATGAAACAGGTGAAGTACTTTAATGGTGACAATACTTCTCCTATACGGACTGCACTCTTCCCTTGAGGCTATCAGGGAAGGGCTGAAGTTGGCTAGAGGGCATTCACCTCCATTTTACAGGCGGGGAATGAGAGCCGTGGCAAGGCTGTAGCCCAGGATGCCTCACCTCCTTGTTCAGTTCCAGTGCCATCGTGCTCTGAGCCCAGTTTCATACACGGAGTCTTGACCATGGCGGATTCTGGAAATGGATTCATGGTGGAAATGGAGGCAAGTGAGAGGTCAAATCGGAAAATGTCCAATTAAACAGCTTAGAGCTGTATAGAAAACCAGTCCTTTGTTATGCTGCTTGCCATAAAGACAAAATCTATGGGGCTACTTTGCCTGTTATACAATTTAGTGTCCAAAGTTTAGCGGTTATTCCTGCATTCCTCCTGCGTTTACAGCTGCTGTTCTTCAGGCACAGTTGGGAGGAATGATAATACTTTTGAATTAGACCAGCTGATGTAGTTAGGAAAAAAAAATATGGACTTGTGTTTGGTCCTGCCTGTCCTCCTTCAGATATAAGAGGATTTGGGCTAGACATCACAATTGCACTGATCTTGGCTGGCCATTCTCAGCATGAAAACAGTTGAGGGGAGAAGGTTATGTTTTTACTTTTTTTTTCCATCAGAGTTGCTATTTAACACAAATTATCTTTTTCCTGTGTAATCTAATTGGCAAAACTTCAGCTGTTTCATTTGCACAAAGTAAGGTAACCCACGGGATACTACACAGATGTAAGAAACAGGTTCTTTGCACTGTCTTAATATATTTATAATAGAGATTCATGCAGAATTAGGAGAAAACAGACTTAGTCATGTGTTTATGAAGTATGGCAAACCTCATTTAAAAAATGGAAAGATGAAGAAAACATTGCTGACATCAAGCTTACCTTCCTTAGCCTTAGATTTGCTGGGCCATATCATATTGTAGCTATTGCTATTTTTGGAAGCTTTGTGCAAATCAATGTGCCCTGGGGCTCTTGAAAAGAAAATAACAAGTAGCTTCCAAACTTGTGATGATGAGAGCCTGTGAATGATAGACATTTATGGGCTCAGTTTATTAGAGCAGTCCAGCTCCATGCTAAGTTGGTAAGAAAACCTCATCTGATTTCACTGAGGATTGGGCCAACAGGTTGCTTGTTGCCTTTAGCAGAAGTAAAATCACTGGCTGATGTCTGCATGCATGGTATACACAATGATTTTTTTTTTGTTAGTCAACATGTCTCAGTGGGTGCTTGTTGACAGAGCACCGAGTAGGAAAAATGGACCATAAAGCTGATTATTTATTCCTGAATTATTCATTGGGGAATCTTCTGCTTGTAAATGAGATAAATGTCTTTGACACGTGACCTGACCACATACTGGTCTGAGTAATTGCAGTCTCACCTGGCATGGGCTAAGGTGGGGTGAAGCCTTGGCAAGATGTTCTGCCTTGCCAAGTTGGAGTGTCCAGGTTTAGAAATGTTCCAGCTAATGAGATGCTAGGTGTCTGACTTCATGTGAAGTCTACTAGGACAGCTGAAGACAGGCATAAACTCTGCTTTATTCCATATATGCATGCTCCCTCCTGAACAGAGAGAGAGGGAGGGAGGAGGAATTTGGGTCTGGACAGATGTGTACTCCAGCTTGCTCAGAACCCGACTTCATGTGTAAAGATGGGTTTTGTCCACAAAGTTGGCTGTTTTCTTGGTTGTTTTGGTTTTTTTTTTCTGGAAAGCAAGTGATCTTACCTTCTGCAAGAGTGAGAATTACGACTGTAGTCACTTGTCATACGTTCAAAAATTCTGATTTGTAGTCCCTAGCTTGAGAAAACTGTAATCTCTCCTTCTGCTTTAAAAGACTTCATAAAAAGCATAGAAAGTGAAAATTGCACATCTGTGATCAAAATGTCAAAAGGGATAGGTATGGGCTGCTGTTGTGGCTGGGCTGGCCACAAAAACAGATGACAATAAAACCCAGGCACTCTGGTTTGACTGATGGTATGGGAACCAGCATGAGGCGGATGGGATGGAATATGCTGTTGGTCAGTTTTGGGTCACCTGTCCTGTCTGCTCCTCCCCGCAAGTGCGACCTCTCTATGCTCTTCTGCTTCTGACCTTCCTATGGGGCAAACACCAAAGTTGTCTGCTCTTGGTTGTCATAGCAGTAAGTATAAGCAGGAGCCTCTCTGCATACCGTGCACTGGTATAAATTATAAGTATTAGGTCTTATCACTGCTGGAAGCCGACAGTGTCTGACAAATACACCCTTAATTTCAGGGAGTTCAGTTAGTCAGAAGAGGCTTAGCTGAAAAGTGAAGTTGCTGAAAAGAAAACTGGTTCTGTTTTGCCTCAAACCAGGACAGCTGCTCAGTATACTTTCCTTTTCTTTCCATACTTACTTTCAGGTTTCCCACTGTCATATGAAACAGAGTATAACGAGCTACGCTGTGATGTGGGGTTTGAATTGATTCTGCTGCTGAGAATGGGCCATAGATATGGGACTGAACATTGTTGAGCTGGTATTCAACAGTCCTTTCTAAACAGAACCACTTCAAGAGTGCTCACCTCTACAAAGCGCAGTTGTGGGTCTTCTGTAAAGGAGAAGATGCTCATGCTGGTCTATGAAGATACTTGTATTACATCCCAGTAAAGTACAAATATGTGTTCAGAAGTTTAGAGGTGAATTTAGGTGAGGGAATTCTCATTCTTCTCTTCTGATCCAGCTGTATATTTTGAAGGCTCAGAAATGCCTTTACAGGGAGCTATTTGTTAAAAAATCTGCTTAACATAAACATAAATCTTGCAGGCCTTAAATAGCTATATCATCTTAACGTCCACTGGAATAAACTGCCATTCAAAGTAAGGCTACATTTCTCTGTTCCTGACCAGTGAAGAGGAATCAGCAGCCCCCAGAGTGCCTTGGAAATGCATGTTTTGGACAGCTAGCTGCCTCAGGATGGTTGTACACTAATCAACACAGAGCAAGGAACTGTCTCATCTGGGCAAAACACAGCACTGGATAGAGCTGTATCTGAAATGACATCCTGCTCCAGGGCTTGGGTACCTCACCCCTGACCTCAAGGAGTGGATTGGAGAAGAGTGGGGGCTTGTATACAGCAAGCCCCTTCTGGACACTGGCACTGCAATTGCTCTTTTCAGAAAGGGGACGAAGCCGGCGGAGCCAGTTTTAAGAATCTGGAGTCAGTGAAAACCTAGAGGATTTCCCTGTTGGTTTCGGGTGCCTGGATGCCTTTAGACCTCTCCGAATTTGAAGCTTGTCTTAGGGATTTGGCTTTAAATTACTGGGAATGTAGCTGAAGTATAAAGTTGCAGAATTATAGTAAGAGTTTGTATTAAGTTAAGCTTCTAGTGTGTGAGCTAGCACACTTTAAACCAGTTTGGGCATCTTCAAATGCAGTGCAGGCTGCCCAAGATTCAGCTTCTCTTAAACATTAGCTGAATTACCAATATTTGGTCATTCTGTTCTACAGCAAAATGAGCAAATGACTTGCTAGCAAAAGTATGGCTATGCTATAAGCAATATGAAGGTAAAAGTAAAGAACTTAAACATAGAATTTTAAGACTTCAATTTTGTGGCACTTCAATATTTAAACAAAATATTATAAAAACCACAAAGCAGAGCTTTGACATTTAAGTATAGGGTGTCAATATTGTACTATTGCTTTCATCAGAGGTACATGAAAATGAAAACTTTAAAAGGTTTCATGTGCATCACAAATTGAAATTGGTATTGGATATAAAAGACTTGGAAAAAAATAATCACCTTTTATCCAAAATGTTGGATTTCCACAGAATTGTTACCCAAAGTCCTATCTCTCTGTTAAACAACAGAGCAAAGATGCACATAAAGACTATGCAGTCTCCATTATATATTAATATAGAGAAACTAGTGTATACTGCCACCCTCGGCTGAGTTAAGACAGATTAGAGGTGGATGACTTGACTCCTAATTACTTACATCTTCACATTCTGTATGTGAGAAAATGATGCTGCACTAAGAACAAACAAAATAACAGAGGAAGTTAAAATTCCAAGCTCGGTCTTGATCAATGCAGCTGGCTTTAAGCAGTTAGGGAAGGCTTGGCTAAATACTCTGGTAGCAAATGTTGCTTTTGGCTACAGAATCCCCTGCAAGCCCTTGCCCATCTTGCATCAAATTCTGTGACCTCTCAGACCATTTTTTTTTTTAAATTTGCTCGTTGCTTATTTGGAACAGGAATGCAGTTATCTTCTAGGTGTATCTCTGAAAACATACATGTTGCAGAAACCTGCTAAAAACATAAATAGAAATGATCAGCTTTGGAAGAGATTGGTCAGAATAGGGAAAACTGAAGGAAAAACGAAGCAGTGAGTCCAAGTAAGGAAAGCAGCAAAGAGCAGACAAATGTGTTTTGGGGCAAGAAGCTTGAAAAGAAGTGAAGTCTTCCACACTGAGTTGATTAAGATACAGATAAGAGGATGGGGTATAGGGAGGAAAGTTAACTTTGGTCAAAGCACCCAACAGTTTTGAATAATTTGTTTTCTGCTAGATATTTCTTTATGTATATTTTTAATCTGATTTTGACAATTTCATAGAACCATAGAAAGGTTTAGGTTGGAAAGGACCTTAAAGATCATCTAGTTCCAACTCCCCTGCCGTGAGCAGAGACACGTCTCAATAGACCAGGTTGCTCAAAGCCCCATCCAGCCTGGCCTTGAACGCTTTCAGGGATGGGGCATCCACAGCTTCCCTGGGCAACCTGTTTCAGGGCCACACCACCCTCCCAGTAAAGAACTTCTTCCTAATATCTAATCTAAATCTACCCTCTTCCAGTTTAAAACTGTTACACTTCGTCCTATCGCTACGCTCCCTGATAAAGAGTCCCTCTCTATCTTTCCTGTAGGCCCCCTTTAAGTACTGGAAGGCTGCTATAAGGTCTTGGTCATGTTAGGTCTTAATGTGGGTACATGCATTCTCCGCCCCCCCCCCCCCCCCCCCCCACCGCCCCCCCCGCCGCCACNCCAAAACACCCACCAAAACAAAAAACAAACAAGAAGAACCAAACCAAACCCAAAACAACCCAAAAAAGACCATCATACCAGAAAACAGCTAAAATGATTGTTATGTGCCAATTAGTATGAGACTCAGACTTCCAATGGGAAGATGCATTACCTGGGTAACAAGTAGTGGATTACTTAGAAGCATGGTAAAATAAAAAAATGTAATAATTTCTGCTAGCTCTTCTGTTGCTTACCCTTTAGCTTTTGTGTTCTCTGACATGATGGCATCTCAATTCTTGCTTCTGTTACTAAGCACAGATTAGGGCAATACAGAACTTTTTCTCTGGTCTTTTGTGTTAAGGATGGGGGCTTTCCTTTTTACAACTGTCACATAGGGGGTTTTGGGTGTGTTTTTTTTTTTTGCTTGTAGTAGGAGGTTATTAGCTGCCTTGTGGCCAAAGTTACTTAAATTTGAAAAGCATATTAACTAAATGTAATTTCAAAGAGGAGAAGAACATATGAAATGAAAAGCCTCTAATTATCAGGAACAGATGATCATTAGTTCCTATAAGCTGCGCAAGTAACTTTGTGTTCGTAAAGCTGGAGTTTAGAGAGAACATGGGTCACTTAAACTTCTAAAATAAAAAATTACTATATGCCACCTCTCTTCTCTCTCAACACAATTTATTCTTGTCTGTGATGCAGAAATACTCCCAAATTTAGTACATGGAGAGCCAAAATGTACCATCTGTCCAATGCTCTTGAGAATTTTCAAAGGCAGCAACAGCAGAAGATGTGGAGGCTGGAGTTCTTGGAAACAGCAGCATCAGTGTGGATAGAATAACTCTTCTATTATACATTACATTGTACAGACTAGACTATATACATTACAGTTCCGGTGTCTGCAGTGGGAAACCTGCACTTCACAGTACTGTGCCCTGCAAAACCTGTGCTGTGTGATCCCACTGTAATGATGTCACTCTGCATTATTGACAAAATGCTTGACTGTTCAATCCCAAATTTTTCTGGAAGTGGAGTCAGACCTCTTCATTCTTCTGTTTGTACCCATAGCACTGGGTTTTGAGCAGAGCATTGTCTTACACTTTCTGTTCTGTGAAAAAGATGTGTGAAACTGAAGCCAGACTAAATTTTAGAAACTCATCAAAGAAAAACAGCTTTTGGATTAGGTGATTAAGTAGTATAACTAGTATTACAACCATTGCTAGTTATGCTTTTAATAAAATTTTTAGGAGAATGAACATCAACAGAAGTCCTGATGCATTGGGAAACTGACATTCTTCTTTCCATACTGTTGTGGTTTGGGCTGGACTGGCCACTGAAAAGAATGACAGGTGCTCTCCCCCACCTCTCTCTCCAAGGAGAGAGACAGACTTATGAGTTTAGAAGGAACTAAATTACTTTAACGAAATACTAATAATAAAATAAAAAGAAAATAATGAAATATATATACACAAAACCAGCACTGAGCTCTCACGATGACTATTATGTTGCTGGAAGGCACTGGGGAAGTCCCAGACTGGAATTTGTGATGAATGGGAACTGCATTCCCAAATCCAGAATCCATGGATCGGGACCAAAGGCAGGCAGTTGTCCTCAGATGTTGGCCATTGAAGAAAGAGCGCGGACCGTTTGACCCCTCAGCTTTTATACTGAGCATGATGCGGATGGGATGGGATGGAATACCGTGGGTTTTGCGTCACCTGTCCTGTCTGCTCCTCCCCGCAGGTGGGACCCCTCTATGCTTTTCTGCTTCTGAACCTCCAACGGGGCAAATACCAAAGCTGGCTGCCCTTGGCTGTTACAGCAATAAGTATAAGCAGGAGCCTCTCTGCACACCATGCCTTGGCATCAGCTACAAACATGGGTCTTACCACTCTGACAGCGAACAGCGTCTCCACAACATGGTTAGTTTCAGAGAGTTCAGTTAGAAGAGGCTTAGCTGAGAAGTAAAATTACTGAATAGAAAACTAGTTCTGCTTTACCTCAAGCCAGGACACATACAATCTCAACTGAAACCCTTCTTTTCAGAGACTTAGTATATTCTACATCTAATCTGTAGAAATACTGGAAACATAGTAGAAGCTTATACATTGAATGCTCTTCTGCAGAAGCAGAGACAAAACAGTACTACATTTAATAACTTCAGCTTAATACCGAATGTCAAACCTCTAGCATTTTAGCATTGCTTTTCCTAGCATTGAAAAAAACCTTTTTTTTTTTTCTTCTGGATTAGTTTTTTTTAGGTTTAAATCATTTGAGAATCATACAAGCACCAGCACAGGAACACAGCAGGAGGTAGAGTTAGAAGATTTATTGATTTAAGCTGTCATGGGATCATACTTATTGAAAATCCTACTCCTTTTTTTTAAAGTACCCCTTTCTGTTACATTTAAAGCCCATCAAGGTTACTATGGCCCCTAAGCTTTGCAAATGTGACCTTTATAAATATGAAGACCTGGTATTACTGCTATTGCACTGTACTTCATACTACAGGTACGCTACGTTTGGCAATATTTATGTTTTTAGATTAAATTTCTGTTAAAGTTTCATCTTTTTATGGGACCTCTCTAAAATAAATCCATACAAAATACAAGGATGTATGACTTCCTACTCCCTGTTCCCCACCTGCAATACTCTGTGCATGTAATGCCATCAGTTAAAGAAACTTTCTTTGTAAGGCTTTTTTATTTCAGAATCTCAGTGTTGCAAATATCCTTGATATGATTCTACGCATAACTGTTAGCCAAATTCTGCATGTTACTCTGTTGTTGTACAAGCAGCTGCCAGATGGTAATACGGAGAAAATACATTTAACGTCAGTCACCTCACTGGAAGCCAGATGGCACAGCAGAAGTTGGAACAAGATGTTTGCCAACTCGATCTGGTTTCCAGCTGTGGTCCCATGCTCCACCATGACCATGTGGACAATGGCCTCTTGACTGTCACTGTGATACTGTCTCTATAGTGTTTCTGGCCACACTGTGCGCTTGTTCAAAAAGCTGAATTGATGACATTCCCTTGTCCCTTCTCCCCAAAAACTGCACTGAAGAACAATCGGAAATGGGTGTGTAAAAGTCAGTGGGGCAGATAATTCTTTGCTGGCTGCTTGTCTGTTGTGATGAAGTGCATAAACTGGACCTTTTGGATGTCTTCCTGCAGGGGAGGGAAAGTCACTGTAAGTGGCTTGGATGGATGTTCTGATGTGTGGTGGTTTTGGTTTTGTTTTTTGTTGGGTTTTTCTTTAGGTTTTTTTTTTTTTTTACTTGTCGGATTGTAGTCAGCTTGCTTATTGAATTCAGTAGCAGGGGATATTTTGGTCTGAATGAGAGGATAGTCTTGCAATCCTTCAGTTTGGTATAAAGTTGGAAGAGTATCTGGCCCTTAGGGCCTGGGAGCATATGCAACGCTTCTGGAGCGTTCCTGTTTAGCCAGTTTTCATCAATGATGTTTTTCAAATAGTGTAACTTGTCTGGCTGATGTGTCTGGCCAAGGTGCGTGGCTTAGTCTTTGCTGTGTGAGAAAAGTAAACAGTCGGTCTGATGAAATGCTCAAGCTATAGCAGATGCTGCTTTCGTGTCTTTCTCATGAGAAGTTATGGGATACAGTAACAACATTGGTTATTGCCATTTGGGAGGTGATAATCATTTATAACTCAGGCTGTTATGAGGCTATAAAGCAGGGTGAATCGGGTGCTTGGAATTCAGCTTAGCAATAACCAAATATAAAGTATTTATGGTAGGTGGCTCTCAATAAGGTAGAGAGAAGCAAGTTGGCTTGTTATGCTTTTTGAAGGAAAATGATTGTACTTAGGTCACTTATATAGTCAGGATGGGATGACATAAATAGTTTAGAAGTTGACAACCAGACACTGTTTCCAAACAAAGGTTTAAACCTGTGGGAAGTAACAATCAGTGACCAACGGATTCTTCTTTGAAAGCAAATAAACTGTACAGGTCTCTTAGGATACTGGCATATCTCCACATATGGTAGAACTAGTTATCTTCTCATTTCAATTTTTTTCTATAGAAAGTACCATTGCAATGACCATATCTGACTTTTCTGAAAATGCAAGCCGTAAGACAATCCTGAACTAGCCGGTGTCTGAATGTAGAACGTAACATTTATGAAGAACTCTGTCATTCCTAAAATCCACCAGAAGTGTTTCCATTGTACTTGAAAATCAAACATTTATTTAAAATTTGCTCTTTGTTTTTTGTTGTAATTCTTGATAGAGTTGGATATGTTTCTATCTGCGTAGCCTTTCTTATCCTATGTTACCTGCGTACCTTGATCAAGCAGTTCAACTATTCTTTTAATAAACCAATAGTCCTTCACTATTAATTGTTTTCCAGTCTTAATCTTCCCTATGTGACAGTCTCTGGCAAAAAAATGCTAAAATAATAGTTTCATAAGTAACAGGCCCTCTTGCAGGATTTGCATCTTGTGTTTTTCAGGCTTAAGGCTGGATTGAATGTTATAATTCAATTTCACTTGCTTCCATGTTCTCTGATCTTCAGACTGTATTTTCTTAAAGCTTCAAGCAAAACTAGTGCCTCTCCTTTCAGAGCAACTATTAGCACTTCTTTTTTGATATTTCCCCCCACCCCGGGTCTGTGGACATTTATTTTCAGTTACTTAGCATGAATTCAAGCACTGATTCTGAATTCCTACTGCATGGAAAGCCCGCTAACTCAATGGGAATTTAGGACTGGGACCTCTAAGCTTATTTTAAAAGAAAAAAAAGGAACTGAAAATTTCCTGTTGACTCCTGAAACCTTCTCTCAAACTCCCACGTACTCTCCACAAATGTGTAGGATGTGGTATGCTTCTTTCCCAAACTTTCACCTGGGAAAACTCCTGCGCTGAATTAAACCGGAACGCACTGCCGGAATGTAATTTAAGCTATCGGTCCCACAGCACTGAGCTCAGGTGAACCAGCAAACACCTGCTTCAGCGACAAAAATATTTCCTCTGGAGGAGAAATTACTCCCTCCTTAGGAGACTGAAGCCGTTCTCCCTTCCCTTCTGTTGTTTTTCCTTCCGTTTAAGAAAATGCCGTGTTTCGAAGCCAGGCAGGTGGCACAAGGCAGCGGGGTGGGGACCCTGAGGGGACACCGAGGCCCGCCCCGGCCTCTTCCAGCGACCACCCTGGAAGCCCGCAGGAATCGCCTCAGCCTGGAGCACCGCACCCCGCCTCCCCCTCACCGTCCCCGCCGGCGCCGCGGCCGCGAGCAAAACGCCTGAGAAACTTCCCCTCGACTGAAAGACCGCGCCCCTCGGCGCCCCCGAGGGCAAGAAAGCGAAGGGTGAGTAAGGCTAATTTAGACTAAATTACATTAAATTAAATCGTGGGTGGAGCGCCTGCTCCGGCCGCTGCCCAGCCCCGCCGCGGCTGCTCCCCCTGGGGCGGGCGCGAGCGCCTCTTCTCGCGAGAGGCCGCCCCTGGCAACGGCCCGACGCGACGGCGGGGAGGCGGCGGCCATGGAGGAGGCGGCGGGCTCTGAGGCGTCCTTCTGCCTGCAGAGTATCCTTCCTCCTCCTCCCTGTCTGAGGCGGGTGGCTGCGGGGTGCGAGGCGCCCCGGGGTCCCGCCGGTCCCGTCTCCTCAGCCTTCACCGCCTCCGTGTGCGCTTGTGCTCCCCGCCGGGCGGGGGGACGCCGGGGGCTGCCTCGGCGGCAGCGTGAGGGGGGGCCCGGGCAGTCTGTGCCGCCGGGGCAGGACCGGCCCGGCAGGGAGACCCGCGGGTTGCCAGGTTATTTCACAGAGTGAGGGAGGGCGCGGGGGAAAGCCAAAAAACCCCCACCGCCTTCTTGCCGCTTTTTTGGTGGTTTTGCCCCTGGAGGCTAAAAAGGGGCAAT